>CAHIKZ030005352.1:1890000-1962500 GCA_903632075.3 Acanthosepion pharaonis | reverse complement strand
TTCATTTTTAGTGTGTTAATTTAGAGTTTTATTAATTCCGGAATATCTAAGAAAAATAATTTTATTCCAGTAACAGAATTTTCACATTTATAGATCTTTTCTTCATAATAAATATGAAAATAGAGATCCTCAAAATTATCTGAAAATGCTTTGATTATTCACGATATATATATATATATATATATATATATATAGATAGATAGATAGATATTTATATTTATATATGGGTGTATGTATATATAAATATATTTGTGTGCGTGTCTGTACATATGTATTATATGTGTTTATGGGGTAAGAGAGAGAGAGAGAGAGAGAGAGAGGGGAACAGGAACCTAAAATGACGCTTTCTTTTTGTCGTTTGTTGAAAAGCGTCAAGTGTAAAAAATCGCTGGTTTTGATTATATTCTGATAGCTGTCAGATCAGCATTTCTATATGTTAAAACTGATGTAGCTCTGCTTATTAATTTCAGTATTGAAAAGTTGAGATAGATAGATAGATAGATAGATAGATAGATAGATAGATAGATAGATAGATAGATAAGAAAAATATTGCTTTTTTCCTGGTCAGGATAACGGCTTTGATTTTTAAGTTATCCCTATTATGCACCTCTTTCTGAGTATTAAAATTTGATTAATCAACTGAGAGACCCTTCTCTGCTGTTCATCAGAATGGCTGATGCTAATCTCCAGGAAAGTGATTCGTTACATCTTTTCGGGCAAACGTTCTCAGCTGACATGAAATGGAAAGACCATATTGAATCCATTGCTAGGACAGCTGCTGAGAAAGTTGGTTCACTGTGTCGTGCAATACAGTTTTTCTCCCCAGAATCTGTCTTACATATCTATAAGTGTACCATTCGTTCATGCTTAGAATATTGCTGGCACATATGGTACGGTGTGTCTACTATTTACCTTGAGTTCATTAATAAAATTCAAAAAAGAATCAGCAGTTTTATTGGTCCTGATCTAACGGTTCAGCTCAGTCATTTTTCCACCTCATGTTGCCTCTCTTTGTCTTTCCTATAAATTAGATTAGATTCCTATAAATTGTTTAGATGAGCTTTTCGTTATGGCACCTAGGCATTTTGACTTTAAGCTCAATACGAAAATGGCGGCGAGATCTCATCAATTTACAGTTGAGCTGGGTAGGTGTAACCATGAATTCTATGCTAACAGTTTCTTCTCTCGCATTTCTCGCTTACCGAACTCCCTTCTGGGTCAATCGCCATCTACTGTCCTCCTGATTACTTTTTCCTCTTCCCGCCCATTATTAATGTTTCTGTTCCTAATAATTTCACGCCCTGTAACTTTGCATGGGGTGATACCGATTTAAAAAAATTACTAATATATATATATATATATATATATATATATATATATATATATATATATATATATATATATATATAATGAGAATCCTCCTGCCTATTCGTGGCAGCCATGTATAGGCTCTCACACTGGCCAGTAGAAAATGGCCACAAACTACATGAAAACCGCCGTAGAAGCATGAAAAAATCGATTATTTCCACTATTGATGGGAGTTGGGAAATTCAAAGTCGGTCTTGGCCTTTCCGCTAACTTGGAGCATGTGCATGTAAATCTTGGTGCAAATCCATCGAAAATTGCACCCGTGCATTCGTTACACACACACACGCATACACACATCCTTCCTTATATATATATATATATATATATATATATATATATATATATATATATATATATAATTGCGTATTTGGGCAGTAATCCCTCTTTTATACATGTTTCAGTAAAGACGACTGACAACTTACTGCGATTAAGATTTTTATTTAATTTTTCTTGTGTTCGTGCAAGTGTTTTTTTTGGGACACAAAGTTTGTAAAAACTGTCCAAATGTTATGATTTGGGTTTTTTTGCCATTATCAAGGGCAATTTTTTAAATTGAATATGTGCCTCTTTTTGTGTAAGTGTCTGAAGTTATAAAATTCACAAATATATATAAAACAGAGTAATATATATATATATATATATATATATAACTGGTATATATATGAAGAAATATAGTTTTAAGGTGTGCTATATTCATGGGATAAAGTGGTCAATATCAGAGATAGAGCGTATGTAAATATAAAAGTGACCATTGGAGCCGCCGGCCTGAGGATTGCGCCTAGCATGAAACAGCCTGTCGCCTCTGAGTGTTGACTCCAATGGTCACTTTTATATTTTATTAACTTATATATATATATATATATATATATATATATATATATATATATATATATATATATATATATATATGATATATATATATATATGTATATATATATATATATATATATATATATATATATATATATATATATATATATATATATATATATATATACGTAAACGCATGCACACGCGTATAAACACAAGTACATACACAGAGACACACACACAAAAGACGAAAATCAACCTAGGTCAATAAATATTGCATAAATTATTTTTAAATTAACATAAAAATAAATAAAAGTGAGAAAACTGGCAGTCAGTTGCTGAAAATCTCCTGAGGAGTGGACTGAATTGTTACAAAAAGGATTGTCGGTAGAGCCGTGGAATAGGTGGGTGTATATAACATCAATCAGCTAAGTGAGAAATGTTATATTGTTATTAAGGCAATACACACACACACGCACATATATATATATATATATATATATATATATATATATATATATATATATAGAGAGAGAGAGAGAGAGAGAAAGAGAGATAGGTATGAGTTTAGCATCATTTTCTTACCGTAAATTTTAATAAAATATACAACTTTCAAAGTAGTTTAGTTTTCAAGAAAGCTAGCATTGAAAATCTTATATTTATGATAATCCCCGAACTCTTCTAACTTTTATTAGAATTCAAATTGTAACTATTTTTGTGTGAAAAGAAAGACATTACTGTCTGCCTTACTTAATCAGCTCAGTAAATTGCTTAAAAGTAGGCAAAATCCGAAGACGACTGTCAGAATTTCTCTGACATTTATTTTTAGATCATTTCACTTTGATTTTAAGCAGAATCTTCGCTATTTGCTTCAAAAAAATGCGAAAGAAAGTTATAAGAAAAAAAAACAAAAAAAAAACATCGTTGCTAAAAAAATAAAAAAAAAAAAACAGATGATTCAATTTTCTAGACTGTGTTATTTCTTTTTTGGCGTCTTCAACATGGCGAATTTCCAGGCATCCGTATTTACTTCTTTCCGGTGAGTGAATAAAACTTATCGGCCATATGACGGCAATTCTGTATGTCTGCCGATTACACAATAGGATTTCAAATGACAATAATCACAAATAAAAAATAAAATAAATGGAAAATAAAAGAGAAAATTGAATTAATCTTTTTTTTTTTCTGATCAGTTAAGTCTATCAAACTGAACGTGCTATACCATTTTCGGTCAACAGTTAAGTATATATCCAGTCAGGCTTAGTCTGGCAGAAGACCAATATTAAAGTCGCTCATTTGAGATCGAATTCACTACATTTATAGACAGATTTTTTGAGATGTGTGTAATAAACATCTATTGGTTGAGTTACTACGAAATATATGCAAAAACTTACATTATATTTCTGATGCGTTTGAATAAGGTCTGCTATATTCTGACGGTTCTATGTGTAACATTGTATGTGTAAAATAATACAGGATAATAATTCAAGGTTGAAAAGAAAAAATATTTCCTAAGTTATAAACAGAGGAAAAATGTGATGGTGCCCTTTCATTGGGCCTGGAATTGACAAATCAGAAATTAGCGAAAAGGTGAGATTTCCATGTAACAAAAAGTATTTCCTTCTATAATTATTCAGTGAGATACTTTGCCTCGTAGAATATAAGTCTATAACGCTAGGATTGGGGAATTTCTTTCACTCATTACACCCTTTCTATTACTGACAGCAAGTCGAAAAAATCTCCCTAATGGCGACAATAAAAGTAGTTAATACAAACTATATGCGTTATACTATATATTACTACACTGTTCCTGGAGAAAAGACGGCAGATTCGATTTTTAAGAAAAAACAAAAAAGTAGTGTAACTTTGGTGTATTGGCCTGAAAACAACTGTGGAGACAAAAATACCTACACAATCGATAAGGTCCAGTATGGAAACAAGACGTTATTCATAAAACACCTGTTCGGGAGAACTTAATGTTATATAACGCCGTACAGGTTTGGCTTATTTTGTTTTACTATCAAACTCAGTGGGTTATTTAATGTCGAGAATATTTTTAAGATAGGTTCGTATGAATAGAATTCTTTGTAAAAATCATTTTGTAGATTAGGTTTCCGTGACGTATTTTTGTAAAGAGGAATTTTGTCGACAGTTAAATGTATTGCTAGTAATATTTTTTCCCAAAAATCTATTGCTGGTAATATTTTTCTTTTTTTAAAAATGTATTGCTGGTCTTTTTAGTATAAGAATTTGTTTTTCATCCTTTCATAGAGTATTTAGCCAAAGCAGGTACCCTAACAAGTGCTACAGCTCTGGGTCTGGATAGAACTGGAAACAACAGAAGTTAAGAAATGGTTCCACAGTCCTCAAAACCTCTCAATCAGAAACCTTGCTGCCGGATGTAGTTTATCGTCGTACCGAGGACGGTCGGTACGTAGAATGGAAAAAGTTAAAAGCATTGGAACAAGAAAACAGTTTTGCTTATTTCAACTCATTTGATACCTTCCTATTCCTCGGATAGAAACTTTTGGAGAGCCATGATCACATATGTAAATGACTTTTTATTGCTGTTATACCCATAATAACATAATGGACTATTCCATACGTAATAAATACTGCGCCTCAAGAGGAAGCAGGAAGTTCAGTCCGAAGTCGGGCGACCGGCTGATCGGCTGATCGGTTGAACTCTCTGCCTTCGAACGAGGCTACGCCGAAGGGCGGAGACTCTTTCGGGGAGGTAAACCGACTCTGAACCCGTTTATACGGGTTCAAAGGGAATATTTTTGGCCGAGCCCACGGGCTCGAAGATCCCACGTTAAACCGGCCTTGTGCCACATGATGCCCTCGTGAAGTTGGGGGGTGACTAAATACTGTTCAGTCTGAAGTCTGGAGTGAAGTCCGTCAGAAGTCTGTCAGTCATAGCGAGCGAGTCAGTCAGTCGAGTCAGAGGCAGTCCGAAACAGAGTCGTGTTCAGACAATTACTACCAAACCTGATGGTTTGTATTAACACTTTCTACTTCTCTGTATATATTCCTGTTTGTAATATATCTGTGTTATTCCATATCCGTGTTCGAGTTCTTCTTTATTGGTTCTACCTTGGACTATCACCGTGGTACAAGGAACCGGACCATAACAATTGCCAACAATTTTTTTTAATACAGTATTTTAACGAAAATTAAGAAGTATGTGTAGGTAGCGTAGTGCTTATTTGACGCAGAAATTGGAATCGGCGTTCCGAGTTCAAATTCCACTATAGTTTATTGTATTAATTTTCGCTTTAATGAACAAGTCATAAATCCGTCAAATCTCCCTAGATATGAGTAAATTAGACTAGTAGTCTGTGCTCTTTAGTCTCGTCTGGCAGTCAGTCTAAGAGAAGAATTATTTTGAATTCAAAAACGTGGAATCAAAATTCAGAATTCAAAAACGGGAAAAAACTATTTTCTGTCCCCCAAATTATCAGAGAAAGTCAGAGATATTGAAAAAAAAGGTGTGGACAGTGAATTTATTTATAAATTTCTACAGTGATAAATTTAACGATACAAAAAAAGCAGGCTGGGGGTTGAGATAAATACGTAAAAATGACATTATCAAAAGCTCTCTTCTATTGTTACTTTGTGAGATCAGCTTGTTCATAATGGAGAATGGTGCAGCCTTCACAAGAAACAATTTCTGTATTTTATCAGGCGAAACGTTGTTTTTAACTGAAGCAATCCAGTATTATTTCGAGTGCTAATTTTCCTATAAGGTAACTTTCACTACTTAAAAGAGTGAAGATGCACATTCTTTCTAACGAAACAGGCCTTTTGCCTTACTTAGCTAAGTTTAATAAATATTAAGAAAACAATAAACAGAACATTTCTTTTTCTTCTTTTTTTTCCCATTTTCCAGGATTAAACAATGACGGCCTTCGCGATTTCCTCTCAGGCATTGTTCAAAGGCCACCAGCCAATTGGTTATTCTGAACGGATTTTGAAATGGTAAAGATTTTAATCCGCCAACTAAGCAGTGAAAGGAAGCAGAGAGGTTAGCTTATCAGCAATGGAATTAAGAAAATCCACGTTGATTAAGTCAGTAGCTCGTGCGAATTCCCACCGAAGAATTAAAAACGACATAAAAGGACGTTCAGTCATTTGCTTTTCATGTGTCCACGAGCCGACGAAAGGGTAGAACGAAGTAGGCTGCCTTCATTCACAGAGGATTTGACACACTAAAAACCCTGGATAAATCTCCGTAGAAAGATAGATTTATTTTTAATGAATTTGTTGTATTTATAATTATCCCTCTGAATTTTTCTCTACAAATGGAGTAAACACACCTTAAACAGAACCAGTTTGATAATCATAATAACAAAGAAACAGTCTTCAATTAATTTCAAGAACCATAAACATGCTAATCTTCGCTTGATCATAGACTTAGGATTAAGAAAGCATTCTCATAAATCATTACTGGCGTTGATAGTTCGATCCTCCACTATGGCACTGTATCAGTTTAGACTAAACTTAGGAAATAGCGTACATTTTGCCTCTCAAACATATCTGCTAACAAAAGACAACGAACCCGCTATCCCACCAGATGCCAATGTACTGATGATGAGGCAGATATGCGGAGGACATAGGTATTCATAGCAGGGATAAGAATGATCATGAACAAAAAATCAAGACCATCTAACAAGTGTTTCAAAAATAGAACTCAATATAGACCTTTATAAAACGGAAACTATGATCTGGATTGAAATAAATGCAATAATAGCACATACCCAGAATCCATCATAAAGATTCAACATGACGAATTCAGTCAGTTATGTGCCATGCGTGATGCACGCGTAGGCGATCATGCATCTTTCAATACCTGACTGACGAGGTATTTTTCCCGCATGAGGTTGCCATTTCTTTCTGCGGTAGACTAGTTGCTATCCAAGGCTACAGGACACAGTCTGTCCTGCTATTTACCCATAGATAGCGGGAGAAGAAGAGGATTCCTACTTTTTACAAGGGTATTAGCACGTATATGAATATAATGAATTCGACTGGAATTCGAACTCGGCTCTCTGATGTCTCAATCTGAGCCACTCTCCATTACCGTGCCTCTCTGACGATTTAGTATATATTAAACACTTCACATACAGTGTATAAATCAGTTATAACACATCTAGTATGAGAAAATGATTTTGAATATAGACTAGACTGCTCGATAGATAGTTCCGCACAACACCGCAAATTGCGACAAAAACAAAATATTAACCTGATGGCACTAGACATGTTCTTAAATAGACTTATCAGATTGAGATTTTCATGTGAATGTTATTCAACCCGTTTCTAAGATCAACTGTTAAAATGGCTTTAAGCGGATCTTGGCGGGGACCATCATTCTTTGAACCCTGTGAATTGGTGGCGAAGAATCCCAAAGGACTGTAGCATATAAAAGAAACGACATCACTTGAGCAGTAACAATTAAAATAGATATCACATGTAATGCAAAGAGTATATAATAACATAATCAACTACTTCAACTGAAATGTTAAGAAGGAAACCTCCATTTATACTTGAAACGCAGATACCAACCACTGGACATGAGAAACCTATTTTCAATAACTGTCCGACCGCAAGATAAAGGCCAAAATGCTGATTGTCGAGGTAGATCACTTCTTTTAATATGACAGAATACCACTACACAATCTTTCTTAGCGAACACACTAACTGTAATACTGCGTCAGTCTAAACTGCCCAAGTGTCCGAATCCAGATAAAATACTCGATTTCAAATTCAGAATCTGAATATACTCATCTTAAAATGTGAGTGAACCAAAATGCCAGCGGTTTTTTATTCAAACCTAGAGATGATATTGCAAAATTGGCGAATCTTGGGAATTCTCAGCAGAACTGCAAAGAAGAATAGAAGCATTAGAAAATATATGCTGTAGAACCATCTTCAGCATGTCTACGCAGACAGGATCACAAATGACGCGGTGCAAGACACCCTCAAAGAAGAAACAGGACCGTTGGAAAACCGTATAAAAACTGTGAAAAAGAGAAATTTTAAACGGTATGACCACGTCTCTCGAGCCAACAACCTTTCAACTGCCGTCCAACCGAGTACAATCTTAGGGAACAGAAGGTGACACGGAAAGAGGAAGAAGAGACTGGAAGATGAAAGTCAGACCAGACAAGAAGATGAGAGTCAGACGCTAGCAGTGAACCGGACATATGGAAGAAGTTGGTCACGTGCTCAGCTGCGATTACTAAAACCGGTCATGAGGTTGATGATTGCGGTGACGATGATTGCTCATTTGAATAATTCATGACAAAACTTGACTAGAAGTCAATTAATTAGTACAGTAATGAGTCTCTAACATTTTAAATCCATCATTGTAGCAATTAGGTAATAGCTGCTTTCAAAGTAGTTCTAGCCTTATTTATTCGATTTTGTTTTTAATTGGATGCATTGTAAGTGCCAACATCAATGACTCCACTGTAATTAATATAGGACTGCGTTGTTTCATTTTAACGGTTGTTCGTACTAAATTCGGACTGAAACAATGCTGAATGCGTAAAACTTAAAATACATGAATAAATAAATAAAAATAAAACCTCAATTCCAGTTATAATCTAATTTCAATATCAATATCTATATATATATATATATATATATATATATATATATATATATATATATATATATATATATATATATATATATATATATATCTATATAATATGAAAAAAAAATAAATCAAAAAACAAACACGAATCCTATAAGATTGTCATTTGAATTGATAATGTTAATTATATTTTAACATATGTCCTGAAGGTGGTTTAATAGACCATCTTCATGACATTGACATTATATTAACATTAAAACAAATATAATTGTATATAAGGATTTTTGTTTGTTTTTTTGAAATATTTTAATCATAGTGTCGATCTATATCCATATATTTGTTGTATATATATATATATATATATATATATATATATATATATATATATATATATATATATATATATATATATTCATCGTATTCATATATATATATATATATATATATATATATATATTATTCTGTTATTGTTATATTTAGGCTGCATATATTCGTTCAGACAAGGTTGGTTAAATAATTTAGACATATCATATCGTTTAGTTCTCGTTGCGATCCCTTCAAGTTCACAGATTAATTTCTTGGTTACCTTAGAAAACTGATTAAGAACAATACCAAAATTTTCTTTCAAATAGTTTTTATTTTCCCAGGTACTCTCAATCTCATCTGAGACCATCTTCAGGGGGTTAAGCTGTTTGTGAATATGTATATATGCTTCTGTAAATTCAAAATATTTCAACTGTTCGTTTTTACTGTATATACAACGTTTTAGATTTCAAAGTTCATGTGTTTTTTCTTTTTTTTCAAGGGAATTAACTTCTCCAATTTTGCTCATACATATGTATTTTTTTATATGCATTTAAGGACTTTGTTGCTTTACTCATAGTTGACTTTATTTAGTTTGGGCTTTAATTCTCTTATATAAAAGTCTTCAAGGATTTCCATTTTTTGCTTGTTATTGTATTTGTGCAATATTTTCAACTACTATCCGTCTAATCTGTGAGTGCGGTCATGAGTGTTCCTTTAAATGCTGAGATATGGAACTATGCCCAGCCAAATGAAATATAAGCCTTTTTGTTAGCATCATCGTAGTAAAGCCAACGTACGTATTGACATAAGCTCGGGTAAATACCTGAGGGATAAGTGAGAGGGATAATCTGAATAACATCTACACAAGATAGGAACTGTGGAAAATCATGATCGTCCAAATCCTGAAATGACACGGCACATAGAAGATGGCCATTAATATATATTAATTTAAGATATATAAAGATTTGTATTGTTTGTAAAGATATAACTTTCAAATAGAAATATTTTAGTTACTGAGTGATGAGGGGGCTGTAATGGAGTTATGAATAGAGGCTTGGATTGAGGAATCGGTGTGCCGAGTTCGAATTCCGGTCGGGTTCCTTACATTCAATTACGTGGAAATAACCTTAGGAAAGATATGAATCCATCTCTTCTCTCCCCACTGTAGTTTTAGGTAAATAGCTGTCCTGATATTTCCCTTGGATGACAACCAGTCTAGGAGAAGGAAAACTCAACTCTCAACTTAAAATCGCACTAAAATTCAAAATTAATTAGCCTCACTTGTCACCAACGATTCCAAGTGTGGTGAGTATGGCGACACACATGAAGGCATGATCAGTTTGGGAGGGGTTCTTGCAAAAGAAATGAGAAGACCCGGGAACTGTATCCGGTGCACTTTCGTCTTTCCTGGGAACGAAACACCTCTGGAAATTTCGAAAAAAAAATGAACAGAGATGTTAAAATGATTTAAAAATAAATTGAAAACATTAGTAAGATGCAACAACGAACAAATTAGAAATGGCTATAAAAGTTGATAGACAACCACCTAAAAATCTGAACACTGTTCTTGCTAAAGGAAAAATGGGGAAAAATATAGAAAATGAAATATTTTGTCAGTTGAAGATATTATAGCCACCAAATATTTATGTAAGGTTGACAGAACGAAATGCGCGCGTTAGGCGAAAAATTGATGAACATATGGTGGTTAATATAAAGCACATTGGATGAACCTTGTGACTGAGGTGAAGGAATGGTTAATATGGAGCTACAGTGGATGAAGCTTGTGACTGACCTGAAGGTTTGGTTAATATAGAGGACATTGAATTAACCTTCTGATTGACCTGAAGGTTTGGTTAATATAGAGGACATTGAATTAACCTTGTGATTGAGTTGAAGGTTTGGTTAATATAGAGGTAGAATGGATGAACCTTGTGGCTTAGCTGAAGGTTTGGTTATTATAGAGCACATTCGATGAAACTAGTGAATGACCTGAAGGTTTAGTTAATATAGAACACATTTGATGAACCCTGAGACTGACCTGAATGTTTGGTTAATATAGAGTACATTGAATGAACGTTTTCAGTGAATTGAAAGTTTGGTTAATATATAGCTATATTGGATAAACCGTGTGACTGAGCTGAAGGTTTGATCAATATAGACCAGATTGGATGGACCTTGTGTCTGAGCTGATGGTTTGATTAATAGAGAGCACAATGGATGAATCTTGTGACTGACCTGAAGGTTTGATTAATATAGAGCTACATTCGTTGAACCTTGTGTCTGAGCTGAAGGTTTAACTAATCGAGAGCACATTGGATGAACCTTGTGGCTGAGCTGAAGTTTTGGTTAATATATAGCAAATTGGATGAACCTTGTGACTCAGTTGAAAGTTTGGTTTATATAAAATGAAGCTTATGACTGAGCTGAAAGTTTGAGTAATAGAGAGAACATTGGATGAACCTTGTGACTGAGCTGAAGGAATGTTTAATATAGATCAACATTGAAGATGAACAACATTGGATGAACCCTGAGAGCTGAAGGTTTAATTAACATTGATGAGGACACTGAAGGTTTAATTAATATAGAGGACACCGGAGGAACCTCGTGAGTGAGCTGAAGGATTAGCATATTGCATGAACCTTGTGACTGAGGTGAAGGTTTCTTTAATATAAATCTACATTGGGTGAACCTTGTGATTGAGCTGAAGGTTTCATTAATAGATAGCACATTTGATCAACCTTGTGACTGAGCTGAAGGTTTAATTAATATAGATCTACATTGGATGAACCTTGTGACTGATCTGATAGATTAGTTGATTATAGAGCACATTGGATGAACATTGTGACAGAGCTGAAAGTTTGTTTAATATGGTTCTACATTGGATGAACCTTGTGAATGAGCTGAAGGTTTGATTAACAGAGAGCTCATTGGATTAACTTTGTGACTAAGCTAAAGGTTTAATTAATAGAGAGCACATTACATGTAACTTGTGACTGACCTGAAGGTTTGTTTAATATAGAGCTACATTGAATGAAACTTGTGAATGAGCTGAAGGTTTGATTAATAGAGAGCTTATTGGAGGAACTTTGTGAGTGAGCTGAAGGTTTAATTAATAAAGAGCTCATTAGATGAACCTTGTGACTGAGCTGGAGTTTTGATTAATATAGAGCACACTGGATGAACCTTGTGACTGAGTTGAAGGTTTGATTAATGTAGAGAACATTGGATAAACCTTGTGACTGAGTTGAATGTCTGTTAACTGATTCGTTTTCTTCGACTAAGCAGGTTATTTAAAATATTTTTGAACTGTATGAATTTCTTTTTTTTAGATTATAATAATTTACTGATGCAAGTTTTACTAATTAACCTATAGCTGGTCGAGAATAGGTAGGTACATACTTCTCCCAAAGGAATTTGCCCTTAAGTTGATTGGCTGGTTGTTTTGATTTATGGTATATCAACCCCACTGGGTCATTTAATGCCAACAGAATTTTGGCGTTAGTTTCTTCAAAGAAATGATCAAACAATATAACTTATAAAACAACAGTAGGGAGTTATTGTAATCCTTTGGTACAGCATTATGATTGTAAAAATAGATGATCGTGTCAAGTTAGATACAGAGAATCTATATAAATTGTTGGACAAAACGTTATTTCATTGTTACAAATTAGAACCAAGAAATTTTAAGCTATCATGTATATGCATGCAAGACAATGCACCTTCTTCAAATTGTAAAAACCGATTATTACTTATTTTTTCATTGAACGTTCAAAGAACTCGATCTACTGGAATGGCCACCGTCTTCAGATATCAACCCGGAAGAAAACTTGTTCATCCTTCAGAAGTGATGCATTTGAAAATGGAAAAGATGATCTATGGGAAGCAATAAAGTTTGTCGCAAAATGAAACGGTAGAAAGGTTATCAATGAAGGAAAGATTGATTAATGTTATTGATTATATGGAAGAACACTCTTTCAAAAAACATAGTACGATTACACCTCCCAACCAAAATAAATGACTTTAAGAATGTCACATAAAAGGAATATATATATATAACTTTTTCAGGTGTATGGGATATATATCTTCTTCGGTCCTTCCACCCCAAGCAAGGCGATAATAACACAAAGACGCAAGGGGTTGCTGGTAGTAAAAGAGAATGAGAAATCTTTAGGAGAAGGAACCGGAAACGCTAACCTAAACAATAAACAAGGGATAAATCTCTATTCCTGTTCAAAGACAGGAAGTACTATGGATATGTTAATTATCTTTTTCTTGCCTATATAATTTACACCTATTTTTAAATATAAAAAAGTTGATTGTGCATATATTTGAATATATAACATAGGTATCATAAACGTAATTTACAGTCAAATGATTCTATTGTAGATATCATTTAATGTGAATTACTTTAGAACTCCTACCTGATGATCAAAATACACGACTGAAAAACTGATGAAGGTTATCGGATATCGAGGAATCCATATTAACATTCCCAATAAAAAGAATTTTACAGTGGGCATGAATGGGTTGATATTGAAAATTCACTTGAATAATAAAAAAGACAAGGAGAAAAACTATTCTTAACCGACACGTTTCGTACATATATATATATATATATATATATATATATATATATATATATATATATATATATATATATAATATATTATTACATATTATTAACACCCAACACACCTCCCCTATTTAAACAATCGCCCTGGCTGTTACCATGGAAATTTTGATTTCAATTATGAATATGCTATTAAAACACGTAAATTTCAGAAATAAGTTATTCCAAAAAAAATTTCGCATGAAGATGGAACAGAGCTTGGTACTTTAATTCAATTTAATTCAAATAATTATATTGAAGTTTTAGGCTCTTGTTTTGAAACATGAGACCTCTTATGTAGCGTGTTGGAATCATATTTTTAAATAAATGATTATATTTATGCTCTACTTTTGTATCGAGCACTATTTTATTAAAATAATAACAAAAATACTAAAGAACTTTGGATTATTTACCTAACAAGTTCTTTCCTATTTCCTATATATTTTCACACACACACATACATATATATATATATAGAGAGAGAGAGAGAGAGAGTTATCCGCAGACCGATTGTTTTACTGCATCACAGCTCATCAGTGTGGCTAGACGCCCGGTTGCCTCTAGTTAGGATCGCAACCCGACTGAATCGGCGTCAGTCGGTGGATTCTACCCCTAATCCGTTGACGCACGGCAGGGATTAAAGTGAATTTAAGCTTATTTATTTTTAGATAAACACACAGTGAATGAGAGAACCTCGATTCGCATTAGAGAAGAGTCTTACATATATATATATATATATATATATATATATATATATATATATATATATATTGCTCTGTAGATAAATCTCCCATTATATAGATTATAATAGATTGTGACCTGGGTTTCACGCTTTTTGCGATCGTCAGACAAACTGATTAATTTTTTTTTTTAATTTTGGGTTTATGTAGATTGCGTGTATTGGTGTTATTATGGAAGTGTGGGGGGCGTCGTTACTCATGCTAACGCAAACATAGATGCATGTCCGTACACCCGATTAGGTACACAGACACACATGCACACTCGCTCGTCCGCCGTGGCTCATACAGATATAAACATATGTGGACAGTATGGGATTTGACATATGTATGTATATGGGTGGTGTTGTGTCTATACATACGCATTTGTATGTTGAAATTCAAAGATCAGAAGTCTAGCGAAAATTTCTCGTGAATGTCTCGTGGATGTATCCATGTCAGCAATCAGAGCATTTTTCTATCTTTTTGCTGAATAATATTTCCTTACCTGCACGTATATGCGCATGGTGGGGTCTGTGCAAAATTATGATAGGTAAAAATTACTATTATTTTTATATTTAATTTTTAAAAAATTTATTTGTTATTAATTAAAGCTGATTATTTGCTTGTTTTTAATGACTGTATATATGTAACTGGTAGAAATTTCAGTTTGTAATCCTTATTGGTTATTTTTTATGTTGGGGGAGGGGGTAGTTTACGTTAATAATTATAGCGGGTTTATATAATAATAGTAGATGTGATGTGATAGTAATGTTGTAGGGAGATTGGTGGCAATGATAATATAAGTAGCTAATAGTTATTGTAATTTGGTAGAAGTGATTAGTAATGGTGGTGGGAGAATGATAATAGCCATCAATGTAATTATTGTGGTGGTAGTTTGAACTAAAAAGTGATTATTGGTGGTTTTTTTCATTTATTTATTTAATTTGGTATAAATCCTGGTAATAGGTATTTATTCTCATGCCTACATTTGGAAATTATCTCTGATCTTATTGGTTTTTATTTATTGGTATTAAATATGTCGGTGGGGGGAGTAATTTACATTAATAATTATAGTGGATTTATATGTTAATAGTAGATGTGATGTGGTAGTAATGGTATTGCGGGGTTGGTGGTAATGATAATATTAGTAGTTAGTAGTTATTGTAAAGTGGTAGAAGTGATTACTAATGGTGGTGCAATGATAATAACAATAAATGTAATTATTGTGATGGTAGCTTGAACTAAAGAGTGATTGTTGTTTTTTTTTTATCCGTTTGGTATAAATGCGGATAATAGGTACTTATTCTCATGCCTACATTTGGAGATTATCTCTGATCTTTTGTTAAGTAAATTCTTTTGCAGTGTGTGGGATATTATTGTTACTTTTTCGTGTAGGCAAAGTAGGCATTTTTTTGTTATGTTGCTGTAGGCAGGTGCTTAAAATTTTTTTTTTAAATTAATCAGTTTGTCTGACGATCGCAAAAGCGTGAAACCCAGGGTCACAAACTCACATCAATCTAACCAAATAGGTTAGCTTTATCTCTGATATTGATTTTAATAAGTACGCTTATAATATATAAATAATTATGTATATATATATACTTTTCACACACACACACACACACATATATATATATATATATATATATATATATAGTGTCTACATAAGAGCAGATTAAAATCCCTAAAAATATCGACGTTGGAGATATAAATTTGAAGTGTTGATTATTACCTTTTTTTATTTTTTTATCTGTACAAACATATGCGTGTACTTGTATTCCTATGTATATATGTGTACATGTATATTTCTTGTCACACATTTTTATATATAGGCCGGCAGATATATTTTATTATTTATATGATTGTCTTGCTGATGCCTACATCATTAATTTTTTTTTATTTAATATATATCTTTATGTTTTACTATTATTTATAATATTATCTTTATTATTTTTATCCTTATCAATTTTTACATTCTAATTTTGTTCTTTATAATTATCTTAATTTATTTGTTCTGTTTATCGATTCATTTATTTAATTTATTTTATTTTATAATATTATTTTATTTACGTTGGATATTATTATTAGTTTAAAATCATGATGATCATATTATGCGATGATGATGATTGCAGTGTAAAATGAAATGACTTCTAATCCTCTTCTTCATTCCCATGCCCGATATATTAACTTGTTCAGCCATTTTAAGGAAAATAAAATTCTAGATCATTCTATTTATTTACTTTTGCTATTGGTAGCAATTATTTCTTCCTTCTCTACTTTCTTTTCTTTCTCTCTCTCTCTCTCTTTCTCACTCTCTTCCCATCTCTTTTTCTCGTTTTCTTTGTTCCCTTAATTTAAAAAAAATTATATTTGTATTTTTTTTTCCGACATCCTTTTTCATTATTAATATTTTTCCTTTTCTTTTTCTTTTCCCCTTTTTTTTTTCTCTCTCTTTCCCTTTCATCTTTTTATCCCGGTATATCTGTCTGGATGGATTGATTCCATTTCTTAAAATCTTTTGGTCTGAAGAGATGAATATAATATATAACAATATTCATATTATAACCGATATGGATTTTTAAAGTGTTTTCTTAATTTATCATTATATATATATATATATATATATATATATATATATATATATATTTTGGTTGATAGATGTGAGTTGGATAAACTCACATCTATCCAACCAAATATGTTAGCTCTATCTCTGATATTGAGCGCTTTCTAATAAAGTACCATTATATAATATATAAATAATTATATATATATATATATTTATTTATATTTATATACACACACTTTTCACACACACACACACACACATACATATATATAGATAGATAGATAGATAGATAGATAGATAGATAGATAGATTTGACGCTTTAGCAGGAGGTGACTTCTTGATGTTATAAGTCTTAGAAGGCGTCTATGGTTGTACTATCACTAAGTCAAAAGTAATCACGACCCAGGATTTGAGCTGACTGCCATCTGACAAACTACCGATTATCCCAGAGTTTAGCACACTATAGTTGCATTATGAACCACAGGTGGACTCTTTGGATGTGAAACAAACACAAATGAGCATATATGTATATGTGTGTGTGTATAATTCTGTGTAAATATAAAAGTGGCCAGTAATGTCAAGACCCATGAGCCATAGTCTGTATCATGCTTAAACGCAATCTTCAGGACTACCGACCTGATGACTTGAATATTGTGTTTAAGCATGAAACAGACTGTCGCCACTATGTGTTAACATCAGTGTCCACTTTTATAATTACATACGCTCTATCCCTGATATAGCAAAATTGTCCAATTGCCAGATTAATCTTCGAAGCTTTGTATCTTAGAAATGGTTATATATATCTTGGTGAAATACTCCGAGGTTTTTATAACACTACTAGACTCTACTTTGAACAATAAATATGTATTTAACTCTAAGTTAAAATGATGATCCCTCTTGGTGTTGTGTCCCTGATCCAGTTTTCCTCTCTAATGTTCCCACTTTTTTTAAACTTATTCACCATTCACTTGATGGTTCTTGAATGGATTTTGAATATGGTTAGCCAGAGTATGAAAGATGGTGCCATTACTGAAAGCCTGAATGATCTTTTCCTCTCACCCTTGATCATTTGGGGAGACATAGTGGCACTGACACAAAATGATTTTAACCTCTTCTCTTTCTAGCTGAATAACGCAAAGAGTTTTTCAGTGATTCTTACGACAAATGGTGTCAAGATGACTAAACGTCTTATCAGAAAACCAGATTAGTGGCTTTTTAGATATTAAACATTTTATAAGATGGACAATTATCTTATGCTGTTACACGATCTGGACATTTTTCCTGTTACACCCGCTATATCTATCTATCTATCTATCTATCTATCTATCTATATATATATATATATATATATATATATATATATAATATATATATATTGAGAAATATACTCGTAAGATGTGTTATATTTATGGGAGAATGTGGTCAATATCAGAGATTGAGGGTGTGTAAATATAAAAGTGAAGATTGATGTCCACACTTAGAGGCGACAGGCTGTTTCATGCTAGACGCAATCGTCAGGCACAAGTAATTTGATTAGGATAATAATCAGGATAGATAGAGAATAATAAGTGATTTGAGATGTCACAGTTAAAGTATCCTACACCTTCTTATTTCAACTGCTCACTGATACACTGTTGATAAAGCTGGGACGTTATTCTCTGATGTCGCAAACATGTCAACATAAATGTCCACTTTTATGGTGGCCTGATGATTGCGTCTAGCATGAAGCAGCCTGTCGCCTTTAAGTGTTGACTTCAATGTTCACTTTTATCTATCTATCTATCTATCTATCTATCTATCTATATGTATATACTCAATACTATATATATATGGAATGAATTCCAATAACCAACAATTACTATTCTTAAAAGAGTGCTCAATACAGTGTAGAGTAGATATAATTATTTATTTTAAAAATTATAACATAAATATGTTATAAAATCACTACAAAAATAGCCATTTTGTTTCAACACTTTCCGTGTCTTATCAAGTGAAGATGTTGAATGTAAAATAAATGGTTTTAAAAGTTTCAAATTAATTAACGGTCCTTCGCAAGGGGAAAACGTTGTTACAAAAGCTAGCAACGTTTTCCCTTTGCAAAGGATCATTAATTAATTTAAAATCTTTTTTAAACCATTTATTTTACATTCAACATCATCACTTTGATAAGACACCGGAGGTGTTGAAACAAAATGGCTATTTTGTAGTGATTTTATAACATTTTATGTTATAATTTTTTAAATAAAATATATATATATATATATATATATATATATATATATATATATATATATATATATATTACGCTTCCTTTTTAAATATAATGTTATTATATATGAATGAGAAATAATAGACGGGACTTTCTTTTCATTTATGATGATATTGTTCTTCGCAGATTCGTAGAAAAACATTCTGGAATACACATTCATGAATTTTTCATTTTTGTGCAAATTGGGATATTTTCGTCCCAGACACCTTTAGGCGCATGTGCAGAATTACGAAAAATCTTTCATTATACGCCATTTTCCGTCCTCTTTAAAATTAATGGAAATCGTGTCTAGAAGCTAAACGCCTAATTTTAGTTGACAGCCTTGGCTGCTTGTTTACAAAACGTTCTGAGGCCCGTCATAATGTCAAACTGTTCAATTATGAATTTTTCAAATGTCGGTAGGTTGAACAGAAATCTAATTAAGTATGTTTAAACATTCTATTTTTTCCATATCTCGCTATGCATAGCTAAATATGGCGAAGAAAAAACATATGTTTAGGCGAAAGAGAAAAGAATAAAATTATATTACGTTGGTTGCTTAATTGGGGTGGACTTGTTCGCCTCGAAAATCGATATTTGAAAATCCTGACTTTTACTTGCGCCCGGAAGCCGACTTCAGGCAACAGTTTGAATTTCGTAATTTTCTCAATCACTGGTCCTATCTAAATCACCCTATATTTTCATATTATTTGTCTATAGTCATTTTATTTTTATTTTTTTAACTAAATATGGCTCAACATAAGACTCAACAGCCGCTCAAGTTAGAGGATTAAAGCCAAAATGGTAACGATAAATAAGGTGCATGATATGAGCGAAAGAATTGCTAAGATGTAGGGATTAGGAGAATAATCAAGATGTAGGGATTAGGAGAATAATCAATATGGATAAAGAATAATACGTGATTTTAAGATGTCACAGTTAAAGTCTCCTTCTTATTTCAATTGCCCACTTATACACTTAATAAAGCGGGGGCGTTATTTTCTGATGTCGTAAATAGGTCAGTATAAATGTCCACTTTTTTTTTTCTGCAGATGCTTGATAACACCACTGTTGAGTTGTTGGGAGTGTTCCCGCGTGTGTGTATTCGAATAAAGACAAACACAGTTGTAGGGATAAATACTGGGATATTTGTAAGAGGTAATTAACAACAGAGTGATTAGTAATAAGGAACGCCAGTTAGTAAGTAACAATAGCAAAAGTCTACAGTCCAACGGTAGGTAATGGTAACCTGATCTCGACTGCTGTCGCTGAACCTGATCCTTCACACAACACACCTACTCTCTCTAACACTGACTTATATCGTAGAGGGATAAGTTCATTTTCATTCAGAAGGTGGTTGCGCCCCAACAACCATCCTTCCTAATTTTGTCGATTTTCAAGATAAGTCGCAACTGGTTACTTTAGAATTGTTTCTTTGGATAGTCAGATGTCAGTTTACCTGGATAGAAACAAAGCAATTATTAACAAGATGCGTTGAAATTAATTCATGCAAGATTTTGTAGGTCTAGCATCCCTCCTTCATAGTCAGTCTCTGAACTTTTCAGCCGAACCCCGCAGTTTTATTACTCTTGTTTCTTGAGTCTTAGTCCTAGAGCTATATTTAGCGCCCTTACTGTAACTATACGGTCATCCCATAAGTTCTGTCGGAATTTTAACTTTTTGTTAAAATGAACGAAATTTAAAGAGTATTTTATAATGTCTAATGGAGCTGAAGATTATTTTTATGTTTAGATGCATTTAAACTGATCAAATTTTATTTAAAAAAAATAAAATAAAATTTTGTTTGATTAAAACCCTGCTAACATGGAAATACCCAAGAATCATTTGAGGCACATAATGCTTTATGATTTCAAGAAAGGAAACTCAGCAGCCGAAGCGGCTAGAAACAGTCACTCAGTTTATGGAGAGGAATGTGTGAATGAAAGAACTTGCAGAAGATGGTTTGAAAAATTCAGAGGTGGAGATTTCACCCTTGACGATGAAGATCGAACCGGACGTCCAGTTGAGTTTGATGAAAAGCTTATTGAATCAGCCCTTGAAGAAAATCCTGCTTTATCAGTTGAGGAATTGGCAGTGGTTCTCAGTTCAAACCATATAACTGTTCATCGTCATCTTCAACAACTTGGAAAAGTTCCTAAACTTGGAAAATGGGTGCCTCATGAATTGTCTGAAAACAACCTCAAATCCCGAGTTGACATCTGCTCTTCTCTCCATTCTCGCCAACTTGTTTCACCTTTTTTGGATAGACTTGTGACTGGCGACTGAATCTTTTATCGAAATGCTAAGCGTCGCAGACGGTGGCTTGGTAAAGAGGAAGGACCCAAGCCATGGCCGAGAAGGGAACTTCATAGGCAAAAGGTTCTTCTTTCAGTCTGGTGGGATCGCCAAGGAATAATCCACTTTGAATTCTTACTACCTAATGCAACAATTAATGCTCAAATATACTGTCAGCAATTAGAGCGTTTGAACCAAGCTTTGAGGAAAAAAAGTCCTGCTCTAGTGAATCGAAAAGAGGTGATGTTTCATCAGGACAATGCGCGACCCCACACAGCAAGAATCACGTCACAAAAGATCGAAGAACTTGGTTGGAAGAAAATTCCTCATCCACCTTATTCACCCGATCTTGCTCCTTCAGACTACCATTTGTTTCGTAGCTTACAGAATCATTTGGAAGAAACAGCTTTTGTAACACAGGAAGAGGTTAAAACTGACATTTGTGAGTTCTTTGAATCAGAGCCAAAAGCATTTTACTGTAATGGAATTAGTAAGCTTGTTAATAGATGGAAGAACGACATAGATAATCAGGGAAAATACATTGTTGATTGAATCTGTAATTAAATGTAACATTTGGTCACTTGTTTCCTTTATTCAAAATTCGGACAGAACTTATGGGATGACCTGATATATTAATGACAGTGATGAGTTTGATTCTCACTAGGTGCGAAGGACATGAACACTGTCTCAAATAATTATGGGCGACTCGCTGGAGAACAATGTTTATCTACTTATCCAAACTTGGACATTGTAGTAGATTACTTCAAGCTAAACAAGTAATTTGGTTCGGGTTCCATCGTAAAGTAACAGCTTTTTCTGCTAGCATTGTTCAACCAATCTTCTTCTTCTATGTACCGTGATCCCTTCAGCACCTTGGCTATCATCGCTCTCCACAATGCTCTGTCCTTTTCAGCTTTTAATAAATTTTGTCTTTTAGGTATCTCTACTAAACCTTGCTCAGTCGTTCATTTACCTAAGCTCTCTAAGGTCATGCGTTGTTCTCCTTTGTTCCTCTTCCTTTCACTCTGTCCTGTGAATATCAAATTATCCAACGCATTCTTCCTCATTATATGCCCAAGAGATTTTAAATTTCTTTTCCTGATGTTAAGCAGAGGTGTCCTTTTTGTTTCTATTTTCTCTAAAATTTCATCGTTGCTCACATGTTCGGCCCGTTGTATTCTCAGCTTCGTTCCACCTTTTCCGTTGCTTTCAGTCTCTTCTTCATCTGCCATAAAGAAGGACTGATATTACATAACGTTTCAGTACTTTATTCTTTGTTCCTAATAAATCTTTTCTGTTTCTTAAGCCTCTCGAGGGAGAGAAAAGGGTTACTGAATGAGTTCGTTGTAAATGCGGAAATGAAAGAAGTGGGACATCTGGATATGTAGGATTGATAACACTTGATCCTAGACGTGAAGAGGTTAAGATCATAGGAATCAAGGAACCATCCTCTCGTGAGTTTGTTCCACAACGTAGCAGTTGTTAGGAAGAAGCTGAGTGAAATTTCCTACTTACCAATATGAATGAAGATGATTGATTGGTTGCTTGTTTTCGTTTAGCTGCATTATTCACTCCTCTATGGGTTATAGAATACCGAAATCTAAATATTTCGTGCGTATTTTTAAAAGATAATGATAGTTTTAGTGATATATTTCTTACTAATTAACTTATAGCTGGGAGGAGAAGAGGTGATTTCATACCATTCCCAAGATTAAGTAAATTTAACGAACCAAACTGGAATTGAAACTTGCTCTCCGATTAACAATTTGAAGCCATTATCCATTGCACCACCTGCACATCTAAGCCTACATCATCTATTATTCCCAAGCGTTCACCCATCTGGATACTCACCAAGCTCGACGTTGTTTAACTTCTGTAATCGTACAGGAACCGGTGTTTCAAAATGATGGGGCCATAAGCCCGAGAATGAGGATTAGTTGGTTTTGTATGTGTGGCCTGGTGAGTTTTAGCTGTGAAGGCCTGAACTGGTGGAAGTATGGAATAATTAGAAATAGCGATCGAGTAATCAAAAGCTAGCAACGTGTCGTATGTGAGAAAGCGATTGTTGGGCTGGAAATAATTCATCATCCCATAGGCGCGTAAACGCTTTTGAACTCTGTCAAGGATCGAAAGTGTGGATTGGGCATTTTGCTCTGATTTGACTCTTGAAACGATAAAGCATGCCAAGTGGAGTCGGGTAGATTCTGAAACGGTACAAGAATCCGGCCATTTTTCCCAGCATCTTTATCGACGGTTTCTATTTACGAGTTCCGATTGAGGTCTGGAGTGAGCCTTAATCCCAATCCTTGCTTTGAACATTCAAGGCAAAGAGCCTAATTGAGAGCATAGATGTTCATCAGGACTGGAGAAAAATTATCAAACGTTACTAGCTTGTGTGTGTGTGTGTGTGTGTGTGTGTGTGTGTGTGTGTGTGTGTGTCTATTTCAGTTTGTTTGAATGTTGTACTGTTATTGGAAATTTGAACCCTTGGCTGCCACACGCGACTTCCTTTGAACAGTACTTAGCTAAATGGTATCAGCAATGGCTACTAAGCTAACCCGTGAGTTTGATCCCCACAGAGATTCTTTACTGTAGACACGGGTTAACTTAGTAAATAACAACACTGACACGCAAAAAGTTAGATAAAAGAATATCCGAACATAAAAGTGATTGAAAATTACATCACGCACACAATGAAATCTTCCTGACCACAATGTTTACCTGGAAAATTCATTTTTATAAAATGAATATAATTTCCTCGAGCCAAAGGCGTATTAAACGTATAATGGTCTATAAACCTCACTGTGATTAATATAAAACGAGGCTACTTCAGTTTATCACGTGTTCTTAGTAAATTAGTGCTGAAACAATGGTGGATTAAAAACCTCAAACAAAATACGATGTTTGTCTAAAAAGTAACGGGACTGTGTGTGCTGCATCAGTTATGGACTAAACATTGATAAGGGGATTATATTATCATCTAACATGATACCTTGGGAGTATACAACTGTAATCTTAGCGTTTGCTTCGCTCAGTGCGCGAGAAGAGACGAGACTTGTGGCAGGATAAATCGCGGCTGATCCCACACATCGTTGCACCTGCTCACAACGCCCTGAGCATCTGGCAGTTCCTGACCGAAAAGAACATCACCGTACTGGAGCTTGCTCTGGGTGACTTTTACTTTCCCCAAGCTTATGAGTATCATCAAGAGAGCCGTAACGATGGAGCTGAGGGACACCAAGAAGAATCTTTCCAGCCTTGCCTAAAAGTATGCTAGAAAACGGTAGGTGCATTAGACTTGAGGGAAAAGCATTTAGTTTGTTGTGTGGAATTTAAATAAATAAATAAATAGGTTACTTTTCACACAGACTTCGTAAGTTGAGATTACTAAATTCTAATTGAAAAAAAAAAAAAACTTAGCATCCGTGTATCTTGCAAGTAAAAGGTATCCTGCAGTATTTACATTAGTCGGACTATTGTCCTCATCTTTGTCGCCATATTTGTCACAACGTTTCGGCCGTTGTACGCTCCGGCCTTCTTCAGGTGGTTGGAATTTCGAACCGAACCCTTTATTTCGATCGCTGGGGTAAACTGTTCTAATTTCACGTGCCATGTTTGATGGATGTCAGTTATCAGTTATCTCCTGCTAATTTTCTCCACTGCCTTAACCAGGAATTGAACTCACCTTCTTTGAGTCTGTCACTGGATCTAACCAACGCCTTTATCCACTGTGCCATGTGTCCTTGAGGACATCTGGCTATGAACTTCTGAGTATTATAAACCTAATGTTTTCAGCATCATTTTTACCAGTGCTCATATTGCAATTTTTTGCTGTTATCATTGCATGTCTTTACCAGAGTTCATATTGCAACTTTGTTATCATTGCTTTTCTCTGGCACTCCTTATTACTGGGTCCCATATTGTATTTATTTCTATGCTTGGTCGGCTCAGGAGATTTTTGTGGCCTAGCATATGTGCTGATTCCTTAAGTTTACGAATTTTCCAATGGTTTTCCCTGTCTATGATCTCAACATGATCCCACAGGGGCGGTGATCTCCTTCTCTCTCCATATGTGGTCAGCCACGCCTGATTTTCTACTTCCCCTCGCGTTACAGCTTTCTGGTGTTCTTGAAGCCTTACCTTGAGGGGGGCCTGTCTCTCCTTTATATTCCTTTCCGCAGCTGCATGGGATAGCGTACACAGTCTTTAGTCATGTTCCTCTCTATGGGGGTCTTACTCGTGAGAGATATCTGCAGAAGTGTTGTCACGCTTTTGAAGGTTGTCCTGATGTTATATGGACCGCAGATCCTTTGTATTTTCTCTGATAACCCCTTCACATAAGGCAGGCAGACTGTTTCCTGAGTGTTGTTGTCCTCCTCCTCCTCCTCCTCTTGTACCCGCCTATCCCAGTTTTTTGGGGCTGCTGCCATGTACCCAGGGTAGTTGTTGCGTTGTAGGGTACTACTTATACTGACCAATTCCTTATCTAACGTCTCTGGATCGCCACTTATGACTTTTGCTCGGTGTTGTAAGCATCGGACGATCCCTTTCTTTACGCTGTATGGATGGTGGGAGTTGAAATTGAGGTACTGTCCGGTGAATGTTGGTTTACGGTATACGGATGTCTTGAACCCATTCTCTGTTCGAGATATTACATAATACCTCATCTCAGAAATATAGACATACTTTAAAGGTATCCTGTTTAGATAAAATGCGCTAATACTCGTGGTAAAACTGGAATGACCTCTACAGGATGGCAAGGCTTGAGCGGTAATATATGGATGTTGTGCACAGCGCAGATTATATTCCTCCTCTCTCAGTTGTACCAACAAGATCGAAATTAATACACGGCATTATATATGGTGACGGTTTAGCTGCAGGAGTTACAGGAAAGTTGTCAGTGGTGACAGCCAACCCGCTTCGGGGCTCCTCAACAGTTTTTCAGTCTAGATTTAATTCTATAATTTTTGTCGTGTTTAAAATTAAGTTTTCCTTCATCTTGTTGTCGAGCTTCATCTACTCGATAAACGTTATTGTTAAATAAGGCGACGTTGATTTTCCAATTTTTAATATATTTACTATTTTATCCCTTCTCTGTCTGTCTGTCTGTCTCTATCTATCTATCTATCTATCTATCTATCTATCTATAGACAGGTTTAGTAAGGAGACATGATCATGCACGTCCTTAAGGGATGTGGTACATACAACAAGAAAACTACGACAGGTTAGCATTATTTCTTATAAAATTATGTGCCGTGTCTCTTCACAAACTGGGCGTTTGTAGCTCTCCACAATGTTCAATACCTTGTAGCTCTTATTAAAATTTGTCTTTTCGTTATATATTCCAGTTCCTGTTCTGCCATCCATTTCATCATCATCCTTCGACCTCCCTATGGTTGGACGGAACTCCATTGACAATCCCTTTCCACACTGTTCGGTCCTGTTTTGCTGTCCCCAGATCTCCGATGTTCAACCCGAGCTAGGGTTTCTGGGAAAGTCCATTTTCGGGATAAGACATTTCCAGAAGGATGCCTTAAAAGTAAGGATGAGATGACTCTGTCCGCTCGGTAACAGTGGCAAGCAAACTGTAGTCGTTTTTGTTTGAGCTTAAGAGAGATTGGTCTCACTTCTCCGTAAATTGTGTTAAGCGTTGCATGGGATCTCCAACTGATGTTCTGGATTTTTCCAAGTAGATTTGTATATATTCCATCCAGTCGTTTTTCAAGATGAACAGATAATGTCTAAGTTTCTGATCCATACAGTAGGACTGGTTCAATCTATATTTGAAAAGTTTGGACATTTAAGATGATGGAAGGTTCGAGCGCCAAATTTTGTGAAGTTTGTTACACGCATCCCATGCCAAAGCATTGCGGAAGTTGGGAGTTTATTATTTGAGATCCAAGGTATTTCAAGTCCTCAACTCTTTTGATGGGTGTATTATTGAGTGACTTCAAATCAGATGGCTTAGGAGAGGTTGAGATATATTCTGTCTTACTCTCGTTCCACTAGAGAATTAACTTGTTCGCTGCTTGTTCGAGTGACTGCTGGTGAGTCACTTTTATCGAACAACACTGTATGTCAGCCCAAATGGCTAGTTTATCTGAGAGAAGAAAAACACTGATTTTAAATCTCCGCTGCCTTGTGGCCATACACAATCATAGTAATGGCTTCGGGGTAAACCCTGAAGCCAAATCTGGAGCTGGAGTTTCTAAGACAGCCCGCAGAAATTAGAATTCCAAGTAGGTGCCATCCATTTACATAAGCTCATATAGTGGCGTGGGACTTAGGGATTAAAATTAACAGTTGATTTACTCACAATATGAAGATTAATGAAGGATGGTAATGACGTGAAAACACACGGGTAATTTTAACAAAGCAAGATAAGGAATTTATTCACGAATTTAGACGCTTAAAGTAGTACTAGTTGCAGGAGAGTAAATCAGAATTCTTAATGTCCGTAGTTTTAACGTATTTTCATGTAGAGGAAATGTTCATACATATATTCAGAAATATTTAGACAAAAGTAAGATAGATCGTAGACGAATAGAGATAGTTTGAAATACTTAGCCTTTCTTTGAAGTGCTGCATGCTGGTTAGGAGCCGTTAATATAACTGGCGTGTAATTTTACACTGGTCGTGAAGAACTGGAACGAAATCTTTCACATGACTTCAGACACTTTTCTTATTATTTTCATTTCCTCTTCATTTATATAAAAACAATTCCGTGTAGGCCGGCTGCTTTCTTTCTTCTACTTGGATGACCAGCTAATTTCTTTGAACGTAAGGTTTTCATTGGTCAAAAAACATTTCACATTTCTCGGGTCAAGGCAAAGTTTTTATTGATCAGAAATATTTCACATTTGCTCACAAATTTCTTAATTCTTTTTCTCGGATCACTTGGTAATTTCTAAGAAAGGAAAAAATATGATATAGGCTCATGAATTTCTTAATTCTTTTTCCCGGCTCACCGGGTAATTTCTGTGAACACCCATAACTTAAATCTTATTCCAATTGATTGTTAGTCCTTTTTTCTCGTTTTTCATTTACTATCTTCTCTGCGATTTACTGCAGGTTTCTTTCTCTGTGTGCTATCAACACTAAGGCATATCTTGTAAATATTGTGGTCGCTAGCAATGAATGCTGTTTCGACTTTTAATTCACTCAAGATCACCTCACTGTAAAGGTTGAATAAGTTTCGTGAAAAGACGCATCGTTTCTATGTTTTTGTATTTACTGAATTCAATTGCTACAAAAACTATACACGGAAAAATCTCCCAACTGAATCAGGTTTGTATCGTCTGCGTTAAGGCTAAAAATGTAAAGCTTTCACTAAATATTTAACTCTTAAAAATGTAATTGACTAGAGAAGTGGATTGTCATGCCTGACTAATATGAAAAAAGATATTTTTATTTTTATCAGAATAAAATTAATTATAATTCCGTTTTGAGCAGTCTTTCCGGCAAAGGCCAGTGGCCCTCTTGATGTAGTAAAAGTTATCTCCCTTGAGCAGATCGTGAACGATGAGAATAGTATGTCTGATTCGAAGAAAAAAAACAGTCTCCAGGTGCCGAAATTGACAGGGGAAACAAACAAAAAAAAAAGACAATGAAATGTTTCGTTTTGCTCAAGAAACGCGTTTTAATATTCCAAACAGAAACTGACCGGCCAATTCGTCTTGGAAGATCAGGTTGTTGGCAAAGCCTCAATCGTGCACTGAATGAGCAACACTTCAAAAGATAGCGCCATAAAGAAGTGCAATAGGTAGATAAGCGCTTTCTCTGTTTATAGAAAAGCTACTGAGAGTTTTATTATTAGGTCCAGTGATTCAGACAGTGGAGAATGAAAGAAAGACAAAGAGATAAACAGGAAGAACAAGTTCCAAGTTATTCTCATATTATTAATCCATTTTTTTTATCATAATAGCTGATCTTAAACAACAATTGACTTTCTTGTCGAGTCAAAAATATACCCGCCTTTACATCAATGGCTTATTTTCTACGTTTGATATTGTATCTATGCATAACACGTTGAATGAACATTACGTTGATTTGTATATTGCTTCTATATAAACATATGTACAATTGTCTTTTATTATTCAATTTCTTTTTTGTCTGTCAGTATATCTAATTCATACTTATATTGTGTCAATTCAGTTTTATGTATTTTCTTTCTGACAACAGTTTTTTCTGTCTCGTTTTCTTTCGCATTTTATGCTATATTTATATACTTTACTTTTCACGTTTTTCTTTTATATTTCATGCTAAGATTCTTTCTTTCTTTCTTCTTTATTTCATAGTCTTTCTTTCTTTTGACGACGTGTTTATTTATTATTTCTTTCGTTCTTTCTTTCCTTTTGTTTTATGCTATTTTTCGTTGACTGCGTTTCTCTTTCTTTCCCGCATCTGTTCCATGTTTTATATCTTTCTTTTGACTGCATTTTCTTTCTTTCTTCCTTTCTTTCTTTCTTTCTTTCTTTCTTTCTTTCTTTCTTTCTTTTTTTATACCCTCCTTTTTTTCTTTTCACTACATTTAAACTTCTTTCTTTATTTCCCCCTCCCTTTTCTTCTTTATTTTTTATTTCATAATTTCAGTGTCTCTTTCTTTATTTTGTCTTCATTCTTTCTTTCCTGTTTTATGCTTTGTTTCGTGACTTTGACTGCATTTCTCTCTCTTTTATTCAGTTATTCATTCTTTTTTTCTTTTTTTGTTTCTTTCGTTTTGTTTAATGGGATTTTTTCTTTTCACTACATTTTCTTCATTTCTTTCTTTTTTTGTTTTGTCTGTATCATTCTTTCTTTCTTTTTTTTACATTCCTTTTTTTTTTATTTGTACGTTCTTCCTTGCATCATTATGGTTTAATATTTGCTGTGACGGTTGTTATTTTTTCAACGGAATCTAGACTTTATATTGGAGCTTTTTTCTCACCATCGACCTCGTATTTTGAGGAATTGTAGATGATTTCTTATTATAAGTAATTTAAATAAATTAAGTTATGTTAAATTAATAATAATAGCAACAAGACATGACCAAAAAAGAGAACGTAATAAAGACAAAGATTATAAGTGGCGGGAAATCAGAAGAAAACGATATTCAACTGATAGAGATTGCATCATTGAAAAAAAAAGAAAGATGACACGAAAGCGCTAAGAAATAAAAAGCAGATAACAAAATGATGTCATTTGGAAAACGTTGGTACAGGAGAGAGACGAGGAAGACAAAAGGTTAAATAAAATAAAAAAAAGGAAAGAGAAAGATAAATGAGAACTGTTAGATCCTTAACCTTGTGAGAAATTCTGCAATTTAAGCTCCTATTGGCTAATTTATGCCACACAGTATTTTGTAACGACTAATCTCATTGGTTGAATTGGACTTTGCAATTCGCGGGCATTTTCAACGGCCAGTGCCCTTTTTTGGCAGTTGCTGCAAAATATTGGAAATGTCAGGACTCATATTCGAATCTCTTTGCAGGGCCTTTAGCGCCCAAAATTAAGTCTAAATAACTAGGCAATGATTCTTCTTCAGCAACCAAAATGGTAATGCTCCTGCGACGACGTCATGTTCCAGCTTCTTCAATACTTTCAAGGCTGTATAATTCAGTCAGTTTATTGACTGTCGTTTAATGTGTACTTTCAACACGAAGAACTTTCTGCATGATCTCGACAATAACCGAGTTTCAACTTCAGCAACCGAAATGGTAATGCTCCTGCAACGACCAGCAAGTTCCTGCTTCTCCAACTACGTAGAGACCAATTGAGTCCAACAGAAGAAAAAAATCACTACCTCTTCTTTAAAGAAACTATCCCACCCTATTCACAGGGGCAAAAAAAGGGCATTATTTTTTTTTTTTTTGCAAAGACGCAATAAAATTTGTTTTAAATTTTAAGGTAGGCTTTGTTAATTGTATGTCTTTTCTTGTCTCTGCCAATGGTTAAACTGTGTGAGAAGAAATTCTCACAACCTGGAATAACCATTAAAATGCAAAGTGAAGAAGCGAAAGAGAAAACAAAAGAAGCGATCTGAAGAAACAAAACAGAGAGAAATTGATGTGAAAATAAATAAATGACTAGAATTAAAGTTTTTATTTATTTCACCAGAGATTTTATTTTTCTCTGGATCTTCCGACTTCATTTTCAAGGGTGAAAAAATGAATTTAAAATTTACACTTTTGAAGTGCAGTATTAAGCTTACTTACGGTGACTTAGAGGGTGGTTAGGTATAGTCTGAGAGACATGGTCGAAATTAGAGAGGGAAGGGAGAGTTTTAAAATATATTTTTATTACAATGCTTAATACTGAAACATTAAACTTGAACAATTAGAAATTTTACTCATCTGGAGATAATTTAAATTTAAATTGATCACTTAGATTTAAATTAAAAATATTTAAAAATATTACTCCATAAACATTATTCACGATATTAAAAAAGTTAAAATTAAATATATCTTCTTTTTTTTTTAAATTTAAACACTTAATTCACTATCTAACATCAACTGTAAAATTTAAGAGAAAATTTAAATATGTATTAAGATGGATGCGTGTGAAAATATGTATATGTAAATATTTGTGTATGTATGTGCGTGTATACCAATGTGAATCGATACATGTGTATGTGGTTATATATGTAATTGTACTTGTTTACGAATATATGTGTATTTACGTAAATATATATGCGGTGTGTGTATATAAAAACGGTAAATTTGAATCTTAAACTTATATTAAGAAATATTACTCATCTAAAAATAGTTTCAGATTAAATTGATGAATTAGACTCTAAATAAAAAGACTTTACCCTAACCGTCATTCACAATATTGAAATATTACTATTAGTATTTTTTTTTATTTTTATATTTACTTATTATTATAATATTCAGTCTTGTCGGAGTTAACTTCTCCTTCAGTCCGTTAACCCTTTCACTAGGGGTCTCTCTTCCCTGGCTATAAATAGCCGCTGACCATTCGCCTCTATCTCTTTTTTCTTCAGGATTTCAGCTATCAACCTCGAAATGTAGGCGCTAACAAGGGATAGCGTGGAAACACGCTAAGCACAATACACACACACGCAGGCACATACAGAATATTCACACACGCACGCACATACAGAATATTCACACACACACTTCGTCCTTTGTACTGTTTCCATGTATTGTAACTTGTTATTAAATTATATTTGTATATACATATATTATCGGTCTTGTGTTTTGTTTGCTTTTCTTTGCCTTCTTCTTTGGACTCAATCAAAGTCCAACCTTTTTATGTAGTTGGGCCCGGCGGGCAGGAGCATCTGAACCTAACTTGCGTTTCTTCTACGTCTGACTTCGATCAACAACAGCTAACAGCCACGCCATGAACCCTCAACAAGTGGTAACCTCCACGGCCCCACTACAGTCTATATTAAATCCCTAATTTATTTGTGGAGAATTTGAATATTTAAATTACTATCAAGCCTTAAATCTGGGTAATTTGTGGAGGATTTAAACATTTAAATTGCTATCAAATATTAAAATCTGTGTTTTTCTAAATTGCCCAAACATCTATACCATCCCTCTCCTTCCTTCAAAACCGTACGTCCATCTCTTATTTCTTATCTCTTTACTTCCCCCTTTTTTTATTTCTTTTTTCGTTTTTTTTCCCGTAACTTTTCCGGTGAGTTGACCGATTAAATAGGTCAGTGTCTGATCTTTACCCACCTCCTCCTCAATATTAAGTATTGTATTAAAAATAAAAATAATTTTTAAAACTCTTTAGTTTCGACTATGTCTCTTACAATATCCTTCACCACCCTCTATGTCACCTTATATAAGCTTAATACTGCCATTCAAAATTGTAAATTTTGAATTCATTTTATCACACTTGAAAGTGAAGTCTGAAGATCCCCCAAAAAATAAAATCTCTGGTAAAATAAATTATAGCAATGGAACCTCAAAGTGGTCTGTTTTTTCTTTAAATTAAATTATTCGCTCTGATTTAATATTGAGCTCTCCGGATTTCATCCTCCTTGGGATTATCCATACGGATTACCAAGATTTTCGTTACTGATATATATATATATATATATATATATATATATATATATATATATATATATATATATATACTGCGTGTGACAACAAAATTGTTAGATTAAGATTTGAACCGTTGTGTCTTAGAAATGGTTAAAGATATCTTACTGGAATTCACCGAGGTATTTATAACACTAATGGACTCTACTTTGAACAATAAAAACGTAAATTTACTTTCCAAGCTTAACAGAAGAATCGTGATGAAATCGATCATAAACGAAAATGACATGTTCATCATTAATTAATCCAAGGAAAGGATCAGGCTCATGAATGATTGAAATTAATTAATTAATATATATATATATATATATATATATATATATATATTATTTTCTGGACCATTTTCCAACTTATTCAAGATAATCTTCGTCCTTTCTAATCTTCTAACTTTCTGTCTTGGAGTAACAAATTACCTGACGTGTTTCACGTACGATTTCATTTTCAAGTCTTTTTCACTGCTCTTTAGATTGTCATAGCTGAAACTCCCCTATCACGTGGCAAACGTCTAATGGATTGAGTTGGATCTTTTCTAATTGATCTGAAAAGTTCTAAGTTGCAATGTGATCCCATTTCCTGTTGTGACCTCCTGATTCCATTTTCCTCTCTACTGTTCCTTCTTTTTAAACTTAATTAACTGTTCTCCTGATGATTCTTGAATGGACTTTTGCGATCGAAGCAAGAGTATGTATGCTGTAGACCTGAATTCTCTTTTTCCTCTCACCATTGCTCATTTAGGAAGGCAGTGTTTAACCTGTTCTCTTTCTAGCTGAATAACTCAAATGGTTCTTCAGTGATTCTTATGACAAATGGTATCACAAGGGCTAAACGGTTTATCGAAAAACCTGGTAAAATGAAACAGTTTATTGTTTTCTTTTTAGATACTAAATATTTTGTGGGATGGACCATTATGTTCTTACATGATTTGGACAATTTTGCTATTACACCTCGTATATATAAATTATATAAATTATTTGAGTTCTATAAAAATCTTTAACAATTATATTATAAAATTAGTTATGTCCAATATGAAGAAGATCAGTAAGGGTCATAACCAGAAAATTGATTTAATTACGAATAAAAGAATGTTTCAATAACTATGTAACATCCTTCTGATTAGGAAGATATTGTAATAACACTGCCCTGTCAAAATACATATGGGAAATTAAAGATGAAAAGAAATCACAATCAAAAATAAGATGGCCTTATAGTGAGGAAGAGTAAGAGTTACACAGGGCAGGGGAGGTGATTTTGTAAATTAGGCCAGGAGGAGAATTTGGCGATATTGTTGTTTGTATATACAGGTTCTTTATCAAAATAAGAGAGCCGTAATTATGACGAGATGTTTACATGCAATAAAGGATTTAATATCTACGATGCAAAATTTATATTCTCAACAACAAAGCCAAATACAGAAACTAAAAAAAGAAACACAATAACAAAATACCGTTATGCCCAAGAGACAGGTAAAAAAAACTTATCACAGCAACACCGTAGTCGGATCCTTCAAACTCCATCCAAACTGCGACCTAGTATAACCCCAGCAATATATATGGGAACGTAAAATCTCGCGTTTCCATCCAATATTTCCAGAAATTTCTACCACGCTGTATCATTTATCCAAAACTCTTAAATATATTATCATAGATCTTCTTTTTTAAAAATTTGGCGATAATAGTTGCACACAGCTTTTTTGTGGATATTAGTAAATTTTGTCTTTTTGATATCTCGCCTAAACCCTGTTCTGTCAACTATTTGCACGCTCTTGTTAGTTAAGTTATGCGCTGTTATCATCTGTCCTTGGCTTTAATATGTCTTGGGATTTTCAAATTTTACAAGCCTTCTTTCTTCATTATGTATCCTTGAAATTTCAACTGTTACTTTTTGATGTTAGACGCAAGTGTCTTTTTTGTATCTATTTTCTCTAAAACATCGTCATTGCACCCATCTTATAAATGAATGTAACAAATATTCAACTATTTCAGTAACAAATCTATCAGCAGTCAAATAAATCAAATAGATCCCCTCTCGTCTCTTTAGAAGTAGAAATTATACGAATTTCCCTGGTAAAAAAAAAACTATAGACATAATAATACAAAATGTACGTAGCCATTTTTACTCGTGCTACTTAATATAAGACAAATTTGAACAAAAACAATCTACATTGAATAAAATATCTTTCGTTTTAGGAGGTGATATGTTTTTACATGACACCTATTATATAATTTGACCATATCCTGGCGTTCAAAAATGACAATATGTCGGCCAAAAAAGTCTTGTCGACACTAAGACACCATTCGGTCCTTGGCAATAATTGAGATAGTCGAAAAAACATGAATAAAAAAAAACATAAACTTCAGACAGTTTATTCCCAGTTTGATTGCTATGTATAAGATCTTATTCTAAAAAGAAAATATAATGTTATTAAGCAAATATATCTTGTTTACCTAATCTTGTTTGAAACATATATATATATAATATATATAATATATATATATATATATATATATATTATTTGAATATATATATATATATATATATATATATATATTCAAAATGTTTTGATATATAATAAGTATATATATATATATATATATATATATATATATATATATATATATATATATATATATATATATATATATACATATTCAAACAAGTTCTGGTAAACTCAACAAGGTATTTTTTTTAATGTCGTTGTATTTTCTTTTTTTCGAATAAGATGTTTTTACCAAAACTTGTTTGAACACACACACACACACATACACACACACACAAATATATATATATATATATATATATAATGAAAAACAAAACGAAAAATGGCTTTCTTTCTTTAGATTTCTTCATTTTATTTACTTTCTTGACTTCTTCCTCGAAATCTCATTGATAACTTTCCTTTCCGCTAATTTTAGTCAATTCTCGCCATTTACAAGGTCACTGAACAATTGGGTGTATTTTTCTTTCACCGTGTTCCAGCCAAGATGGAAAGCAATCAATGTTGTCCAATATATCTTTTCGACGACATTTCCATCGGAGATCCAAGTCAAAATCGTTTCCATTGTTACAGACGTCGTTAATTGGAGAATATAATGACGATAGAACACGTTCTTTCAACCTCTTGTAGAGTCGACCTTTCAAATGTAAGATTATGAACTGAGAAATCGATCGTATACTTCAGATGTCAGCTATGACACTAAGTGCAAAATAGAAAAGAAACAACAACGTATGAGAGAAACGATAAATTGATTGTTTCTGGCCACTTTTCATGGCTTTGTTGTCGTTACGAGGACTTTTTACGACTTGTACTCTCCAACCTTGTTTCTGATTAAATTTTATAGACGATGTGTTTTAGGGTTATGTATTTATTCATTCGGATCAATTTCTTCGTTTTTGCTATTTTTATCGCACTGTGAAATTCACTCATTTTTATACCGTTTTAAATTATATATTTTTACTATTAGACATTGAATCATTTGGAAAGTTATTTCGTCTTCTTTGTACTTCTCTATATTCGGCAATGTTTCCGTTAGAATTTCTGAAACAAGACTTTCGACGATTATACAATATTATACTTCCTCGTTTTGCTACAGAAGATCCTCCCATCCTGACGATTTGTTTTGTCTGGCAGTGCGTGGCGCTGAATTTTCTTGCTTGAGAATAACAAAATTCCATGTTTACTAAAGCAGACCACGTTTAATGTAATGCTGCGTTTACCCGACCAATTTTCTGACAATAAATTTCTGTAGTAACGATCCTTTCATGTCCCAAAACCTCGTAATGGACGACATTTTTCACATACTACCAGACACAAACAAAAGACTATTGCTTTTTGAGTCGTTGTTACTTTCTCGTTTTATGATGATCCCTTATTTTTCGTGATCCGTTGACATGCAAAAATCACCTGATCATTTATCACCTCCAATAATCCAGTTCAAAAACGAAATTTTGTCATGTTGACAATACTGGGAAATTGTATTCGGTTCTTTTCTCACGCGCAATCCAAACATGAATCAGCAGAAAAAAATCCATAGACGGATATGCAACGTGGTTGGTCCAGATCTGGTATCCTGTTTGCAGTCGCTATCTCACAGAGATTTTGTGGCTTTCCTCTGTCTTTTCTACAAGTATTTTCATGGCAACTGCCAACGACGGGGCTACTTTCACTGGTTCTCAAACTTCATGAATTTAAGCGTGCTACTAGGTTGGCATCTTGGTCCCACCCTTTCACTGTCGAAAGACTAAATGTAGCCATCACTTAATCCAAAACCTTCTTATCTTGCACCTCCCGTCAGTGGAACTGCCTTCCCATCACTTACTTCCCTGATAGCTATAATCTTCAAATATTTTAATGTACTATCAATCGACATCTTCTGGTGCCTTGACCTTGATCCCTTTCCTCCTCTTTATCCTTTTCCCAAAACACTCGTTTTCACTCTTAATCTCACTCTCTGTAACCCCTTGCGTGCTAGTGACACTCCAGACTTGACGAGGGGATTTGTTTAAAAAAGCTATGTGACAAACATTTTGCTTGTATTAATATCTCTCTCTCTATATATATATATATATATATATATATATATATATATATATATATATATATCATCCTCCTCCTCCCCTCCTTCGGAGTCAAAAAAGAGGAAGTTATAACTATAAATGATATAAAAGAAAACATTTCTGTAATACATATATATATATATATATATATATATATATATATATATATATATATTACAGAAAGTTTTTCTTTATATATATATATATATATATATTCTCCCCTCTCTCTCTCACTATATGTATATATATAAACGTTTTTTTATATATATATATATATATATATATATATATATATATATATATATATATATATTCTGTAGTTCACTGCTACCATCAAGTAGAAAATCTTTTTCTTCTGATGATGGCCATGTTGGCCGAAACTAGTCGAGGAATCTGAATAATAATAAAAACGAATGAATATTAATATACAACCCAATGTGTTTGAAGATTTTAATTTTTTTAATATTTTTTATTGTTCAATATATATATATATATATATATATGGATTGTTTCTTAAAAGCATTATGAAAATAACATAAGAAATAAGAGATGATAACTCTCACAAACAAACAGACCAACCGGTTTCGTTCCCAAGCTCATCAGGGTCAACTGGGAACTATTTTTCAAAATTGCAGAATAAATAAGTCACACAAACAACCTACATACAATTAAAACTTAAAAATGAAAGATTAATGGTATGGAGGGGGAAAAAAAAAAAAAAAAAATTTCTTTTCTTCCTCTTTCTTTAACTTATACACATATATATATATTCCTTCCTGTTTTCTTTTTTTAAGCTGTGCAAATATACACAAAAACAAGAGAAGGAAAAAAAAAAAATTATATATGTATATATAACGGAGTGTGAGGGGAAAATTTGAAACACACTAGAGAATAATGACGTGAAGGCCAAGGAGACAATCTCTTTGCTTACACAAAGATGGCTCCCTGGACCGAATATATAGAGACGCAAGTGCCTTCAAATGGAAAAGAGAGTGCGAACTGGATAGAACAGTGAACCAATTCGGACTGAAGTTCTTCGCACAATCCCTGCAATTTATTAGGTGTTCCGTAATCGCTGAACCGGAAGTGTTAACCAACTGACTCCTCGGAGCTTCCGGATTGAGAACTCGTAATGGGACATGCTGCCTGATCCTACAATCTAGACGCTGGGATGTCCTTCCTATGTAGTTGCTACCGCAACCACATTTAAAAAGTATTCTGTGAATACTGTTGGTAATAAATTATTGTTCTGTGTAAAGTAACAAAGCTAAGATTTATACTTCTAATAATATACATCATAATATACTACAACTATAGTTTAATGTACGTGGCAACCATCAGGCACAAATTGGAACGTGACAGTTGCAATTTTTTATCTTAATACTAAACGGTCATTTTTCAATTTACGCCTGACGATTGCCAAGTACATTAAACTCAATGCTGTATCAAAGTGTAAAGAACAAATGCATATTTATTATTAACACACACACAGATATGCATACATATATATATATATATATATATATATATATATATATATATATATATATATAAACCAAATACCAAGTTAATTATAAGTATTTCATTTTTGTCACGTGTATTTATAAACAGAAAGAAAAGTACAGTTATCTCTTTTTTTAATTTAAATTGTGAAACGCTCAAGATATTCTTTAGGCTAACTGTTAAAATAAAGTGAATCTGTGGCGGATGCTGAATGATTTAATATTTTAATTTAATACCTAATAGACAAAAGTGAGTAAATAGGTTTTTTATTGTTGTTTCATATATTTTTACTTTCTTATTTGAGTATTTTTATTTATTCATTTTTATATTAATACAATCATTATTTTAATTTGATAAATAATTTATATATTTATTTTGAGAAGGTTATGATTTGAACGCTCAGTTTTAATTTTTTTTTAATATTTACGGTCAGATATGTTGGCTTGATAATGGAGTACTTTTCTTAGGAAAGGTGATATTTGAAAAAAGTCTGGGGCATAGATTAACTTTTGGGCAAGATTCCATATCTGCTCTCTCAAGAACTTTCTGTCTAAGATATTTTCTTTGTGTGACATTCTTTAGATGAAAGTTGTGATTGAACTTATTTCTGTGTATGACTAATGCATTTAAAAAAAAATTATGTATATCTTTTTTGTGTCCATTGATACGTTTTTTTTTTTGTGAATTTATGCATGCTTCCAAAATATATTTTAAGGAGCAGGTGTGTGTGTTTATTTTATATATACCTGCATCAGAACTATAATGTCCATACATATCAATAATAATGATAATGTCAATAAATACCCATAATGCAATATTTCTACATAGTTCATCTTTACTTCCGCAGTTAACCTTCAGAATATTTCTGAGGCTTGTTAAATTTTAAAATTTCGAAAACCTAACGATATTTTTACTTCTGTTTATAAATAAGTGTTGCAAAATAAAGGCCTTATATTTATCTTGATAAAGTTCATCGGAGGACGAAATGCGTTGGTAAAGAATAGTTTTCGTTTTGTCTTTATTTATATTGCCTTCATACAGAAGCGTTTTATTTATACAAAATTCTTACACACACGCACACACACACACACACACACACACATATATATATATATATATATATATATATATATATATATAAATTAATTGATTTAAAATATGTTTTTTTTTCACTAAACAGTTCTAACTGTGTAGCGAAAAAAACATATATTAAATCAATTAATTTATAATATTAATGCTCCGTAAATTTACATTGAGCACTATTTTGTAAAAATAAAAATATCTATAAGAACACCGGATTATATATCTTACTGTTCTTATATATATATATATATATATATATATATATATATATATATATATATATATATATATATATATATATATAAAGTATTTATTCGAAAATTATAACATAAATGTATTATAAAATCACTACATAAATAGCCATTTTGTTTCAACACTGTTGGTGCCTTAACAAGTGATGGTGTTGAATGTAGAATAAAGAGTTTTAAAATGTTCAATTTAATAAAACACCCCTCGCTAGGGGAAACGCTGTTATATAATCTGGAATGACCAATCAAAATAAAAGTATATAAGAATTCAAAAAACTTGTCAACGAACTTTGGTTATAATAATTATTTAATGCTTTAATGTTAGGTTTAGGCTAAAATAGAATTCATTATAACTAATTAATATTAAATTATACTAAATTGGAATTTATTAAATTAAATTAAATTAATTATTGGAATTTATTCCGTATACATCGATGCTATACTTATATATATATATATATATATATATATATATATATATATATATATATATATATATATATATATATATATATATATATATATGTATATATAAACATTTTCTGTGTGGTGTCTGTGTTTTTAGTCTAATTGTTTTCCCTTCTTTCTCACGTTGGTAGATTATATCTGAGTGAATCAATATTTTATTCTCTGGCATGACATGTTTGATTTTACTTGTCTTGCATATTTTCAACATTGCAATTGAGGAAATGTTACGTGGTCTGCATGGGAATCTAAGGAATGCTTGGAAATCTAGTTGCCCGTGCACTATTATAGACATGTGTAAAAATACTCTTTTTATAGCTATCCTCAAAAGCCAACTTTCTCTTTGAAAAAATTATTTCATGAGTTTCTCCCCCTCGAGCAAAAAAAAAAAATGGCTGGCAAAGAAAAACCTGCTTTATTTTCTCCATAAACACATAGACAATTATTGACGGTGCTTATTTAGTATTTAACTCACATCAGATGATGCCAGACGAAACACTAGCTTCAATGTTACACCAGACTATTAAAAAAGCGAGATGCATCTAAATGATGACTTGTGTGATAAGCTCCTCGTCAGCAAGTGCAGATTCGTTCTTCACACGTTCCAGACATGTAAACACGTAATCGACCCAAATGGGCTTGCGATGTACACGGGTAAAATAAATAGATAGATAAATAAACACTCACAAGAGAGAAGACAGTCTCTCATATCGATATGCACAAATACTTATTGATCAGTAGTTATTGACAAAGTTCATAGTTCTATAAAACGTAATGTTAGACATGAGAAAAGTTCCGTATTTTCATTATTAATGAACTAGTATTACGCTACACTTTGTGTAACCTATCACGAGACCACACCTGTGTGACAATAAGAATAACTGAAGTATTTACTAACTTTGGATTAGTCTTATACAGAATTGCAGTAATGTAGCAGTAATGTTACAAACTCACACAATAGTCATTTACTAAGTTTAGTCGAGAACAAGGCTGGGAATATGGTTTTTATATTAAGAAAAAAATTTCCGTAATAAATGTTACTAAATAGACTCTCTTTTGCTATAATCTTTTAGCATATCGGATTTATTGATTGGTTGACATCACAGATAGCTACGCTCCAATTAGTGACGAAATGTGGCTTTAACAATAGCATCCCTATGATTCTTCTGATCCAATATCCCATCGAAGCTGAAGGACAATTGGACTTAACAGCAGTATAATGATGGTACGTCCAGCATTTAAAGTGGATATTTTTTTAAAAATCGTTGTCACGTCTTTGTTTTCATAGCTAATTCCAAACAGAAAATTCTGGGAAGGGTTATTGAGGACCCGAGGTCGGTCATTGCTATGTCCCATGTAGGTGTTGATGCTTTCTATCATGTACTACATTATGTGTGACACTATAGCTCTAGGGATGCCAAATGCAACTACTGGTTCAGAAATGTTATTTCATATCCGGCTTCCTCTCATGAACAACTCCCGCTGGAACGATGATTTACGCTGATTACGAAGTAACCAAATCAAATCATTTTAACGATGTCAAGCTAAGTTGGTGTCAATTACCATTATATTTGTCTACTATTATCCCATTAATTTTAATTAATATATACATTTTCTTACATATCTCAAAAAATAACAGATCAATTTCAACGAAACTTATATGAAATATTTAAACGAACATTGTCGATCAAAACAGAGAAGGAAAATTTAAAACCACTGTTTTGAGAAACATTTATTAGCAATAAATATAATAACCCATATCCAAAAGTATTTAACATACTTTACTAATATTTAGTACAGTAATCTCTGTTCTGCTTCACAGCCTCCAGTCGTTTCCCGTAGTCTTCAACTAGTTTCTTTCAGGTACTTCTTGGTATTTTGACCCATTCTTCTTCAAAAATGTTCTTCAATTTGTTTAAAACATTGAGGGAATTGTGCACTGGTGAACTGTTTCTCACAGACAGTGCCCAGCAACACCACTATACTGCGCAGTAATCAAAATCCAAGCAAAGCGCATGCGCAAAATTAAAAATATAAAATGGCGACAATTTATTTATCGTATCATATATATATATGTGTGTGTGTGTGTGTGTATATATATATATATATATATATATATATATATATATATATATATATATATATATATATATATATATTTCTCGGAAATGGATTAAATCTGACATATGGGCGCTGAAAAGTTCTTGGCCCGACCATGAAATGATTGAGAAAAGTATGTTCAGAACCTTCTAGTATACATGTTTTTCTCTTTTCCTTCCATGACTAATGTGATTGCATTTTTATTCAATAGTAAGCGCTGGGAAATTAAAGCGATCACCGCTGTTCCTTATTGCGTGTCAACTTCATTTGAAGGCGCGACATGTAGACAAGGTTATTGAGTTACTTCTCCTTGCCATAAAATTTTAATATTACAAGGAAAAGGCAGGTTGACAAAAGCGTTAATATTAAAATCAGAAAAGTTTAACATATTAGTCCTGTAATTACTTTTGCAATACTGTCCACCCTGTACAAAGCCAAAGAGTCATTTGAGGCAGAGAATTACAGAATATGCAGAAAGTGGTATAATTTATGGGCATATATGGAGAAGACAACGTTTAACCCCGATTAGGTCAAGATTGCAACGATTGGACAAGTAACCTTTTAGAAGTCGGTTCGAATGCGAACAATAATGACAGTGGTTCATATCGAAATTTTATACATGAAAAAAGCTGAAATTTAATTAATTAAATCGACTTAAACGAGTGATAAAGCCAAGGATGAGGTCGTAATTTAAGAGGATGCGAATGTTAGTCCGAATAACTCCTCAATTAATGATAATGACACATCTCAGATATTCTGACATGCAGCGTTGAGGGAAAATTTAAAATTCTATAGGATAATAATAATAATAATAATAATAATAATAATAATAATAATAAAAACAGTAAATCAGCTGATAGAGATTCTAACAATTTGCGGAATGGGGAAAATGATTTATCTTAGAATCTCCGCAAATATGAATCAGATAAAAAGAAAATGAAGCCCACCAAACACGTCCAAAACGAGAGACGCCAAGTGTAACAAGCAAGGCGTTTATGTCAGCTTTTTATGGCAAAAAGATGTGATTAAATTGACTTCTTTGTTCTCTTTGTTTTCCCAGAATTTTCCAGAATCTTTGAATATTTTTGTTCATCCATTTGTGTTTAAGTACTTTTTTTGTAACCTTTGATTATTCCATTTGCGTTCTTTGATTTCGGATTTTTTTTTCGCAAGTAATATTTCCAGTTCAGGAGCTGATTACAATAAAATTCAAATGTCGAACAGAGATTAGACCGGAGGGTGAAAGATTACATGAAAATCGACACAAGACAAAAAAAGTGGCGGACAGCAATATCTTAAAAAATTATCGAACCAAAGATGCGAACATTGCTTTTGTTTGTCTTAAGATCGTTTAATATTACCATCGGCCAGAAATCAGGATTTAAGCCTAAGTAAAATATAGGAATGCTGATTTTCAAGGCATGTAATTTTCCCCTGCGTCATACTAAGCTAAATTACGTGATGACAGGAAAGGAGCATATAACCTACCTAAGGAGCTTGTGTACATGGTTATCAGAATAAGGATTAGGGGATATAACGAAACGGCAAATTATACTAAAACCTAAAAAGGACAGGAAATTGTAGAGTGCCATGATCTCACGGGTCCTGACGGGACACAGCACATCAAAGAAGTACCTACATTGAGACAGAGATGCGTATGTTTCTTCAGTACCTTGACAACAAGGTTTATGGCCTCAGAGCCTTCCACTTCCACCGGATCCCTCAACTAGAATCCCGGCTTATTAGGCTAGCTCACCACATACAAGAATTTCAGAAACGATTTAACGACATCACAAGCTCAGATGATGTACTGCACCCAGTGAAGCCATGTTAACATGGCCATCTTGGCGAGCATTCGACGGACATATCTCATAGAAAAGAAAAACTCTAAAGTGAAATATGTCTTATACCTCATATACTGTATGCGGATGTTACTTGAGCCAATGATGCTTGTATGTTCCCACAGATAATTCTAGCCAGACGCTTCTGCCTACGACGGTTATACACAAGTTGCGATAAACATATTAAGGTCAAGGTTAACCATTTTGCAGGCATATTTATACGATCCATCGCTGAAGTCGTTGCCGTGTATCGCTCAAGCACCGGACACCCTCTGCCATACGCTATCTTCATAAGTGCCAGTTTAAGAGGCTCGTTTAAAACGTTCTCAGTTTCAACCTGAAAGAAGAGCCATAGGTGAACATTTTTATCACACTACATATAAAACTAGAATTCAGATCTCTGTCCTAATTTCTGTGCAGGTGCGCGATAAATCTAAAAATGGACAAAAGAGAATCCCAAGCAGTCATAAATTATCTACAAAAGAAACGTATGACACCCTAGGAAATATATGGTAAAGACAACTGTGAAGAAGTGGGTTGCGGAATTCAAGCGGATCAGGGACAGCACGGAAGATGAGCCTCGGTCAGGTCGTTCAAAAATCCCAACCACTGATGCACAAGTTGATGCTATTCACCGTATGGTTTCGGTTTACAGACGTCTTACTGTCTAGCAGATAGTTAAGTCCATAGGCATTAGTTCTGGTTCGGTCCACACTGTTTTAACAGAGATCTTGGAGATGAGCAAGTTGTCAGCCAGATGGTTACCAAGAATTCTGACACTAGAGCAAAAGCCAACACACACTGCTCAGGTTGCAGTCGCTAAAGCAGCCAGCTTTGGCCTTGACTTTCACCCTCTTTCCCACCAAATCTAACTCAAACCCTACCTGCGTGAGATGATGAGATCATATGTGAGTTTTTGGGGACTAGCATACCACCTTCTTCCGTGATCGAATTGAAATGTTTAAGCATTGTTCGACCAAATTCTTTGATTTGACTATATCGAAAAATAGTGAAAAACTGCCTTTTATCCAACTCATTCTGGGCGAGGCTTAGAACTTTTTGAACGACCCTCGTAGACCAAAACTTGATCATTACCCCCATATCTGAGCTGGTGCTGCCAAAACCTCATTTCTTAGTCTTGATAGAATTCAAAAGTCATTACGCAGTGGGTGATTATTTTCATCCTACAACGCCTTCTCCACAGGTGATATGTTGTCTACCTGTCGATAGTCTATCAATATTTACGTACCACGTTTTCGGATGAATTTAATTCCTATTTTGATTAGTCCCAAAATTCCCAGCTAGGAGCCGACATATCACATACACATTGGGTAATCATCCTTATTCCCTTCGTATTCCACTGGTAAGAAGGACGTCTAGGGCAGAATCTTCCCAAGAACTCATACTTTGTGGAACTGATTCCCGGGTGTGGAGAGAATGCTTCCTTGGTCACTACTATCTTAACCTCATCAATACTAGGGCCAATAGTTATCTATCCTACATAATATGAACCTCCTCTTAGGCCAATTTAATAACCTCTTTCAGTACCTTCTGTCGGGTCTTGTATTAGGTGAAAAATCCTATATAAAAGTTTGACTATATATAGAGAGAGAGCAGGATGTAAGGAATGCTAATCGAAAATTAATTGCAACTGACAATGTTTCATCTAATAACTTTAGAATGATATTGCTAATAATTATCCTTCTATGGGTTGTGTCTCCTCAGGATGTGGTCGATCATGGCTCTCCACAACTTTCTGTCATTTATAGCTCTTCGTAAAGTTTGTCTTTTTGCTATGTCTCATGATGTATGTTCTGCTATCCATGACACAAGCTCGTTAAGTAGGTATGTGTTGCTTTCCACTGTCCTTCGTGTCTTCAATCTGTCCTGTGAGTATCAAATTTTCAAAGCCTTCTTCCCTCATTATGTGCCCTAGAAATTTCTACTGTCTCTTTATGAAGTTAAGTACAAGTATCCTTTTTGTTTTCATTTCCTCTAAAATTCTGTCGTTGTATCAGTTACAGCTGTACAAAAACATAACAGAAATAATCAAAAACCACAACAAAAAAATGACAACCTACAAAAATGTAACCAAGGATCCAATATGCAACTGCAGAAACAGAACAACATGTCCACTCCAGGGAAATTGCCAAATTACGAACACAATATACAAGGCCAAGGTAAGTACAAACAACAACACTATGCACTACATCGGTGCCACCGAAGGTCCATTCAAGATGAGGAATAACAATCACAACCTTTCATTCAACAACAGGAAATATTCGAACAGCACAACACTTTCTACATACATATGGCAGCAAAAGACAAAAACATCACACCAACAATAAGTTGGGAAATATTGAAAAAGACCCTGCCTACAACAACATTACGAAAAAAATGCCTACTTTGCCTACACGAAAAAGTAGCAATAATATCACACAAACCGCAAAAAGAACTTGCTAAACAAAAAATCAGAGATAATCTCCAAATGTAGACATGAGAACAAGTATCTATTATCCGAATTCATACCAAACGGATAAAACAGACAAACCACCAACAATCACAATTTAATTTCAAGATACCATCAAAATAATTGCACCTATCATTATTATAATTGCACCACCATTAGTAATCACTTTTACCATCTTACAATATCTATTAACTATCAATATTATCATTACCACCTACACACAGTACCATCACTTACACATCACACCCACTATTAACATATAATCCACTACAATCTTTATTACTCCCCCAGCATATTTAATACTTTAAAACAATATGATCAGATATAATTTCCATATGTAACCATGAGAATAAACACCTATTACCAGGCAGCTTTAATATAATAATAATAATTTTGTAATTAAAAATTAAAAATTATAGCAATCTTCAACTACCATAATTTTACATAGAATACCTATTATCAGGATTTATACCAAAATAAATTAATACATTTAATACTTTAAAACAATATGATCAGATATAATTTCCATATGTAACCATGAGAATAAACACCTATTACCAGGCAGCTTTAATATAATAATAATAATTTTGTAATTAAAAAAATTAAAAATTATAGCAATCTTCAACTACCATAATTTTACATAGAATACCTATTATCAGGATTTATACCAAAATAAATTAATACATTTAATACTTTAAAACAATATGATCAGATATAATTTCCATATGTAACCATGAGAACAAACACCTATTACCAGGCAGCTTTAATATAATAATAATAATTTTGTAATTAAAAATTAAAAATTATAGCAATCTTCAACTACCATAATTTTACATAGAATACCTATTATCAGGTTTTATACCAAAATAAATTAATACATATAACAAAATAAAACAAAAATAAAATAAAACACCAACAACCACTTTTTAGTTCAAGCTACCACCACTATAACTACATTCATGGTTTTATCATTCTCCCACCACCGTTACTAATCATTTCTACCAATTTGCAATTTCTTCCAATTTACAATAACTATTATTAGCTAAAGCCTAAATAGCATTGTCTCCAATCCTTTGAAACATTACTATCACATCATATCATATAAACCCGTTATTAAATTAAACATCACCATATAAATTAAACAATAAGGATTACAAATTTTTACCTGTTACATATACACAGTCACCAAAACAAACAAATAACCAGCTTTAAATATAACAAATAAACCCCCATTTTTTTCAAAAATTTAAAAATAAATATAAATAATTATAATAATAATTTTTACCTGTCATAATTTTACACAAACCCCACCACACATATATACATACATGCGAGAAAATATTTTTCAACGGAAAAAAAAAAAAATTCATAATATGACATGGATACATTCACGAGACATTAACGAGACATTTCCGCCACACTTCCAATGTTTAAATTTCAACATTTCAACATACAAATGCGTATGTATAGACATAACACCACCCGTATACATACATGTGTCATAGCCGAAACTGTCTACATATGTTTATATATATGTCTGAGTCCCGACGGACGACTAAGTATGTATATGTGTCTGCATACATCGATGTTTGCGTTAGTACGATGAATGACAAAACGACGAAATTTCCCTCACCACTTCCACAATAACACCAATACACGCAATCTACATAAACCCAAATTTTTTAAAACATTAATCAGTTTTTCTGACGATCGCTAAAGCGTGAAACCCAGGGTCACAAACTCACATATATCCAACCAAATATGTTAGCTCTATCTCTGATATTGAGCGCTTTCTAATAAGTACCACGCATATAATATATAAATAATTATACATATATATATTTATTTATATTTATATACACTTTTCATATATATATATATATATATATATATATATATAACGGCGTAAACGAACACGCAGTGGTGTTTTCACATCTGCACTCTCGGTTGGTTGATTATGTTGGCACAAAAAATCACGAAGTGCGCGAAATGCATTTCAGCTTGAACGTCCATTTTGGTAGATAGGCACGTTGTTTGATTGTTAAGCTTCCCATAGTAGAAATTGTCAAAGACTTAAGTTATTAAACCTGAAAGAAAAGAAAAAAAATCATTAGACGCTTAAACGCAATTCACATTTAAAATCGGTCCAAGTTTTTGGAACACACTATATATATATATATATATATATGTTTGTGCTTGTGGGTATATACATATATATGAAGAAAAAAATACGGAAAAACAAACAAAAATCCTAATATGCAATTAAGCTGTTTTAATGTTAATATGACAAACGTACATATAAGTTTTAGATTAAAATAAAATTCTTTTCATTTTTCATTCAAAATACTATATTTTAGGAATACGTTTTCACAACATCGCCCCCGTCACGGCGACGTGATCATATTTAAACGGAACGCTGATTTTGAAAAATTTCAGTTGTCTGTTTTGATTAGTCTTACTCTTATGTCCATCGTCTTTTCATGTTGAATTAATTATAGTCTAATGTTAATTATGTTTTATGAATATGTCCTGAAGATGGTCTACTTGACCGAAACGTCTGACGTTGACATTATATTAACATTAAAACAGCATAATTACATATTAGGATTTTTGCTTGTTTTTCCGTATATTTTTTTCTTCATACTGTCGGATCTATATCCATTTATTTGCTTACATACATACATACATACATACATACATACATACATACATACACACACACACACACATATATATATATATATATATATATATATATATATATATATATATATATATATCTGTGTGTGTGTTTATGTGTTGTTTCTGTGTGAGTGATGAATAATAGTATCCGAAAAGTGAAGATCATGATACAAAATGGATATTTCTTCTTTTTTTTTTTTTTTTATCAAACACTCGTTTCACTGGAGAAAACTTATGCACTCTTTGGCATTATCAGTTTGATTAAATAAAATCAAAACAATGTGTGATGATAATCTCTTGGGATCTCTGATGATAAGTGGGTATTGTATTTTCCTCGCACATAGATTTAGCTTTCTTTTAGTCAAACTGATGATGCCAGTCTGCGCTTAATCTTTCCCTGGCGAAACGCGTCTTTGATAAATAAACAAAAAATCCAATTTGTCTCATCGTCTTCAGCTATATATCTATATTGCTGAGCGAGTGAAACATGTAGGTCTCAGCGAACATCGTGGGCTAACGCTACCAAATCACAAACAAAATATTTTAATAACTGAAATAACATCATCTGAGGACTTCCATCAGCAGTCAAGTGGGTATAAAATGTAGCTTGAAGAGGGACTAATGACCTACCCAAGATACGGAATGAGGCCCCCACCTCCTCTCAATACTGGAAAGAGCAATAACAGCTACTGGACTTGAGAAATCAATTTTTCTAAAAAATCTTTTAAGAGAATGATTTCATAAATTTCAAACACCAGCTGCACTGACTGCTCTGTCAATGAATGTTTCCTTATACGGAAACGGCTTATATTACTATTACCAATATGACACGTTAATAATTTATATATTAAAATATAATACAATTGTGGGCAATCATATTATGATTAGCCTCCTCCTGGTGCAGGAGTTCAAAAAGAAGTAACCCCAACTGAATTCATTCTATAATTTTCCTTAAGACAGGCTTGTGCGTGCGTATAGATTTATAACTTTTTTATTTGAAAAATATTTCATTTCAAGAAAGAAAATAAGGAAGGAAAACGGAAAATAACGAGGAAAAGAATGAAAGAAGAAAGAAAAAGCCAAAATAATTTTAAATCGCAAGAAATGAATCATGAAAAGAAGAGAGTAAAAACTAATGATTAAAGAAAGAAAGAAAGAAAGAAAGAAAGAAAGAATGCTTAAAGAAAAAGAATAAGAAAGAAAAAATATAATACAAGAAAGATGAAAGAAAGATCAAAAGAATACGAGATGAAAGAAGAATGAAAATGAAATTCCTGTAGAAGAAACTTTAGTGCAAGAGAATAAAAAATTACCAGAAGAAAGAAAGAAAGAAAGAAAGAAAGAAAGAATAAAGAATGATAGAATAAGGAGTAAAATTAATGAAAAGCAAAAATACTTGAAGAAAGAAAGAAAGAAAGAAAGAAAGAAAGAAAGAAAGAAAGAAAGAAAGAAAGAATAAAGAATGATAGAATAAGGAGTAAGAATTAGTGAAAAGCAAAAATACTTGAAGAAAGAAAGAAAGAAAGAAAGATGACTAGGTGAACGATGGCTGAAAAGAAAAAAGACACAAATAATACTACAAGATAGATAAGGAAAAAGAAAGGTAAATTATTTAAAAAATGGTCAGCAAAAAATAGTACAATCGTGAAAGAATACAAGGAGAATTATTGAAAGGAAAGAACGAACGAAACGAAGACAGGAACATGAAAGATGGCTGAAGAGAAAAATAGTAAGCGAATACTAAAGAAAGATATGTAGATAGAATGAATGCTAGAAGACACATGAATGAGAAGAAAGAAAAAAAGGAAATTGAAAAGATGGGTAGAAAAGGACAAAGCAAAAGCCAGAAAAATCTAAAGAGAAATAGAAAAGAGAAAGAACGTGAGAAAAAGAACCGAAAAAGCAATATTAATCTCAGCAATGCAAAATCCGTCCACACTGTTATCATTTTTATCATATTAATACCTTCATTTTTTGGCTCACTGTGAAAGATCTGTAGTCGACATTTCTTTTGATGTATCTGTTTAAGTGGACTAAAGAAATTTGAAAAAACAAGAAAAAACTTCAGCCTGTTTCATTTTGATTTATATCTTTTAATTTACTTGTTTGAAAGTTCTAGGTTGCAAAATGTCTCTGTGTTGTTTGCTTTTATTGCTTCATTATTATACAAAGTGGCAAAGACGGGACTAAAAATCACATTAATTCGAGCAACAGAAATACAAAAGAAGAAGAAATAATTACATCAAATCCAGGAGGTTGGCAGCCATTTTGAAATGGAAAAAAAATCTTTTGAAGGTAAGCGGTCATCTTGAAATCGAAAAAATTTTTGTAGTGGAGATCAGAGATTCTCAGGAGAGCGGTCAAGGAGGACAACGAGAGAAAGCTTTAGTGGACAGCACATCGATTCTTCTCATTTGTAATTTCAAGAGGATTAATTGGAAGATAAATTTTCACGCTGTGTACTGTCTTTTAAATTTAAATTACTTTTCCTTGTTGCTTTTGTTGGACATGGTTTAGGTTGGTGAATTTTACGACATTTCAACCTTTGTTGAGACATACAACGTCGAAATCTCTATTTTTTTTTAAATATACTTGCGCATAAAGGAAAAGGTTGTTCGTTTTTTGGGGGGGTGTTTTGTTTTGTTTTTTTAACTATTGGTAAATATTGGCTGGGTTTATACCTGAGGCGATATTTTAATATTATTTAGATTTATACTTGAGTCTATTGCAAATACTGGTCGAGATTTTTGGCGAGTTTATATTTAAACGTTGGTCGGGTTTATACTTGAGCCTGTAGAGAAATATTACTCGGTTTTATACTTGAGTCTATATTGATAATGTTTATACTTGAGTCCCATTATAAAGTTTATACTTGAGTCCATGGGTCAACATTGATCATAATTATACTTTTGTCTATAGAGAAATACAGGACTATACTTGTGAATGTGGATAAATATTGGGTGCTTGTTTGTTTTTGTTTAACGCTTTATGGGTTATTTAATGCCGAACTCTAAATATTTTGTACGCAATTTTATAACTTCAACTAGATATTTTATATTTCCAGGGTAAATGAATGTTTAAATATATAATTTGGCGATATACCTATGGCTGGTAATTTTACTATAAGATGTTTTCAGTACTTTGGTACTGTATTGATTGTCATTTGACTATAAATTTTTTTTACTACCAGTCATTGCTTTATATATATATATATATATATATATATATATATATATATATATATATATATATATATAAAAACTAAAATAATCCTAAGGAGCCAGGCAAAGCTACCTAGGTTTCACCTAAACGGATCTTCAGGGTAAAACTTGCGTGAGGGATTGAGTGATTGAAAAGTTAAAAGCTGAGATGCCAGCGATGTCAATTATAGAATGTTTAATCCACATGGTATGTTTGGAGTTAAAGTCACCAAACACGAATATATGTGCAAATGGATGTAGAGAGATGACCATGTCTAAATTATTGGAAATGCTACCTAGTACATCACAGTTTTGAGAGGGGAACGATAGAGAAAGAAGAGATAGCTTACTGAATTGGGGAGAGATAGACGGAGGCACATACACGAAAGGTTTGGAGCTTCCAAAGAGAGTTCCCTAGTCAGCGGGAGATGATCGTGAACATAAAACTCCCAGGTCATGAATGTGAATTTTAGAGTCCTTTTAAAGGAGAGGGAGGTAGCTGGGAATCGAGAAATCAAAGGAGGAGATTGACAAGTTAAGGGTGGTCTTGCAGAGAGCTAGTATATCAGGAGACTTTTCGAGGAGGGTGAATTCCATATTGCAGAAGTTGGATGTTGGAAAAACAAAATTTTAAAGGGTTTAGGTGAATTTCTTTAGCTGGTTTAGATTTGTATTTTTGGTTGTTTATGGTCATGTTGAGTTATGTTGGTAAGGAAAAGACCTAGCAAACTGTCATCCTATATGATATGGGCAGAAAGGAACTGGCGCTAACTGCAACATGATGTGCGTGCAGTGACACAATTCCATGCGCGACATGGCACTGTAAGAATCCTGATATCATGCAACTGTTGATCAGAAAAGCTTTTCAAGACGCTACGCAAAAGTTCTGGCTCCTAACTACCACTCGGGAACCGCAACCAGAAAACTGCCAACCCAGTATCCTCAGTATGAAAAGACGTTGTTACAAACCGATCACATCACAAAAGATTCATGTATGCAATACTACCGAGGCTAGAGAAAAGTATCCAGGAAACCTTTCCTAAACAGAAAACAAGGGATGAGCCTCTACTCCTGTTCAATAGAAGGGGTGTAGTAATGACCAGGCGATAGGGAAAGCCTATCAACTCCTATTAAAGAAAAAGAACGCGTAAGGCATCTTACCTTACACATATCTGACCAGAGCTCTATCAGAACCCATTTAAACACAAACACAAACCTAGCAGACTCTATTCGAAACATACTAGTAGAAAACAAAAACATAATAACCTCATCCACTTGTAAAAAAGCCTAAAGATAATGGAAGTCCTAATAATAAAAAAGAAAAACCAACTCTTAACAATATTAACTACGAACTAGGCCACAATGTGCTGACCGTGTTCGGAAAATAAAACACCTCTATACCACAATAAAAGCATATACATAACACACACACTCGTTTAAACTGAAAAATCCTCCATGATAATGGCTAAAGGTATAGCCGAAAGCGCTCGGAACTATAAAACATTTGGACAGTTCCTACAGAGTCTGTGTCCAAAAAAGAAAGCTCTTGTGCGAACACAAGAAAAATTAAATAAAAAGCTTAACCATAGTACCTTGTCTGTCGTTTTTAATGAATAAAACATGCATAAATGAAGGATTTCCTAAATGCACAATATATATATATATATATATATATATATATATATATATATATATATATATATATATATATATATCATTTGGGAAAAATTATATCATTATAAATATATATATATATATATATATATATATATATATATATATATATATATGTCCTTAGCAAAGCCGCGATTCCGATAAACTGATTTAATTTCGAATTAGATTCGTTTAACGGTCATTATACACTCACCACCTGAAGATTGCATTTGTCATGAAACTCCGAGTGGTGCAAACAGGTTGGGATACGTATATTCAATAATATATATACATTATAGCTGTTTTATATAACATTGGGTAAACTTTGTTTTTTTTGTTGTTTTTTTTTAAAGTAAACAATGCATAAATTGTCATAGAAACGATAAATTCAGTTTTTCAGAAATCTTGTAAGCATCATGATATGTTTAATATTCTCTTGATCTTGGCTTTTTCGGGAGCCAGTGTCAAAATTTTGGGAGTTAAAAGGTCATGACCAATATTCAGAAAGTTCCATCGTTCGTTTCAAACTGGGCTGATTTTCCTTGAAAGCTTCTGTTGGGAAATCAATCCAGAACTATTCATAGTATATTGAATCAGTGCTCCCTGCCAACAGAAGGAGGTTTTATTATGAGTCGACACATAAAAGAGATTAATTTCAATTCGTGAAAATTACTAATGGTTGCGCAATTAGGATTCCTATTCAATTCTCGAATCGTATTTTTCATTTAAGACCTGCAAATTTTTTCTACATTGATTACTGAAAATCGCTTTTTCCAAGAATTTTTACTCTTCATTTATATCTCAAGGGCATTTCATTGTTTGCAATTCTGTCAATAAGACAAAAATCATTTCAGTCTTACTCTTGCCATAAGAAATATTCCATTCATTCCTTTCATATTTTTTCTGCTATTCTCTTATAGTGTGTTCATATCTATCTATCTATCTATCTATCTATCTATCTATCTATCTATCTTTTATGCATATAATAACGCTACCTTTAACGCTTTCATTAACTACTAATCACTGAAAATTTTATTTTAACTTCTTCTCAACCTATTTTTATAGCAAAATAATATATACATAATAGCCTTATTCTATTTGTCCCGTTTCTATTAATTCCTGACCACATACAATTCCTTTCTTACTTATTTATAATGCAAGTATTCTGTTGAGTTCTCAATGTATTTCTATAATAAACTACTAATTATGTATTTACTTCCCAGATATAATAGACTTATTGTGGCAAAAGCGCATATAATTACAACACCGTTAAAATTACTCATACTCACAATTCCTTTGGTGTCCCCGTTACATGAATTTAAACATGCTGCTAGAATGGCATCCATGTCCCACCAGTTTATTGTTGAAATAGCTAAATGCAACCACCACTCTACTCCAACAGTTTCTTTTCTCGTACTTCCGTTTACTTGCTTCCTTGATAACTACAATCTTCAAAAATTTAAATGTAACGTTAATCGCCATCTTCTATCTTCTTGAATCTCGTTCATCTTTTATCCTTTCCTCAATACTCGCTATACTCAATCTTTTCTCTCACTACCACCCCTGTAACCTCCTGAATATAAGTGACATTCCCACATTGCCTGCAGTTAAGGGAATAAAACATATGAAATAAAATTTAAAAAAATGAACTTCCCAAAACATTTTCAAACTGAAATTTGTTTACATTTTTACATGTATGTTTTGTAGATAATGTGTCCAAGTTGTTTCTTGGCGGAAGTGTTATTATCTGTTTATATTATTGTTTATATTATTGTTATTATTTGAAATGTTATATACAGTCTATAATTTTCATAATATTATGTTCGTACAGATCAGCGTGTGTCTTTTTTATAGAACGTTTATAATCTTTAGTAAATATCATTACTCACATTACAAAGTACAAGCGTATTGCCAAAGAGGAGTTTGCGTCTGTTTTTATTTATTTATATATTCGTGAGATTTCAGATCTTTAGCTGCGTCGCTTTTCTCTTTGTGAAAGGGAGTTGTTTGGCGTAGATTATTGTACGTGATTGGTTTGGTTTGGTTTGTTTTACGGCATATCAACCTCAATGGGTCATTTAATGCCGACGACTTTTTTTTTCTGGTAATATTTATCTTCTGTCAAAAATCTATTTCTGTTAATATTTCTTTCATAAAAATGTATAGCTGGTAATATTATTTTTCCAGAAACGTATAGTTGGTGATATTATATTTTCAAAAGCGTATATCTGGTAATACTATTTTTTCAAAAAACGTATTGCTGGTAATATTTTTTTTCTTCAAAAATTTATTTCTGGTACAATTTTTTACAAAGTATTTCTGGTATTAAAACCTATCTTTTACACTTTTATAATGCCTTTTACCTCAGTTTCTGGGTTAACTATTTGCCCAAACCTGGGACCCTAACAGGTGCTACCACCTCGGGTCAGGGTGGACCAGGGAACACCAGCAATTAAGAGGGGGTTCCAGCTTCTCAAAGATCTGAGGCGTTGGTGTTGGACGTAGTTTATCGTCTTACTCTGGACGCGGATGTAGTGTATCGTCATACCCAGGACGTATTATTGTACGTCAGATGACACTTCTGTTTTGACAAACTAAAAGCTATTGCAAACTTTTGTATTTGATTTTATTATATGTGATGCAAACACGAAGAGTGTTGAATCATCATTTTATAGAACATTATACTTTCATACTATGTCTGAAAATTTAATTTTTATTGAGATTTTATTTTGGCTGTTTTTTTTAACTAGTCATTTTCATATTTTATAGGGTCGGGTGAAAAGTTCATAGGCTAAACGATATATAAATGAAAGTAGACACACATGTTGGCAGATTAAAATATTTGCAAGTGTACCAGAATTCAACTGACCAACCAGTCAGTACATTTGCATGGATTTTAATCTGACAACTAGTGTGACTACTTGCATTTATATCATGGTTGGTCTAGAAGCTTTTCAGCCGACCCTTCAATAGTCAACACCTCCATATGCTAAGCCTTGCAAACAGATCCGGTCGAGAATTTCCTAATGAACTGACCAACACCCCCTCGAAATCGCCCATGTTTGACAAGAAGTTTTGAAGCCTGACCGGAACAAAGTTACTGATTTCTCTTACAAGAATTATGAAAATAGATCCATTTTTCTCAGCGGCGTGTGAACATTTGAATACAAATGTTGACAAATTCTCAAGATGCCCGTTTGTGGTGTCGAATTGTAACTTGGGATGAAAAATGGATCTATTTTCAAAACTTAAACGCGACTGCACGCTCCAAAAATTTGAATCTGTTAACAATAACACATTTCAAAAAATATATATATATATATATTTCGATTGGCATTATATTTTTTCGTCTCAGATGCTACCTGAATTTTACCAAAAACAAAATAATTTCCATGCCTGAAGATGATTGAATGTATAGTTGAAAGTACTTATACAGTTTATAATTTTTAAAAAGAAGGATCATAAAATTCATCGAGTGATTTGTAGGTTAATGCACCTTTAGAATTTTGTTAGTGAAGGATTTTCGCCATTTTATATCATTAACTTTACTAATATATATATATATATATATATATATATATATATATATATATATATATACTAAAATGTTCAATATCAGGATAAATTGCTCAATATCAGGGATAGAATGTACGTAAATATAAAAGTGGTCATTGAAGTCAACACCCAAAGGCGACAATATGTTTCATGCTAAATTGCCAGGCTATCTCCGTTGTGTTTTTACTCGACTTTTTATATATACAGGTCAGTAGAGAATTGTGGGTAGTCTATAATGGATAAAGAAAGTGGGACCTTTGACACTAAAATGGGAAGATTTCACGCTGGGTAGGGAAGTCAAAGGTATATATTTGATACACGAACTATGTAAAATAATCTATAGAAATGATACAGGACTCTACAGAGACTAATTACTATAATATACAATTTATATGCTCAGTTTGAATAAAATATTGAGCTCTCTTTGTGAATCACTTGTATTATTTTATTTTATATTATATTAATAGGATTAATTTAGATTATATATCAGCTGGATTTCCTACATATATATATATATATATATATATATATATATATATATATATATATATATATATATTCTCATGCTTTTATATAAGAGACATTCTCAGTGGCAGCGAATTAATGACAGTGTTATAATAAGATAGATATAAAGATAGATATAAACATACATATTTATTTTTTGGATTAATTTTACTTTTGTTTAATTTATTATTTCTTGCTCGTTTTCACTTTTCGATTTTTAAGTAACCTAGTGAAAATTTGTTTTCGTGTCTACATTTTGAAATGAGTTTTGATTGTTTCTTTAGTAGTTTGTTAAGATTTAGGAAGGTAATTATAGCTATTTATTTTTCCAGGTAGAGTCGACAATTTTTGGATCGATTGTTGTAGGCTGATGTTCTTTTCCTTATTTTCCATGATAATTTTGGTGTGATATTTTTTTTGTTTTTAATCACCGAGATCGTTATAGAAAGCATTGTGCTGTTCGCGTATTTATTATTTGTAAAGAAAGTTTTGTTTGCGTAGTTCCTCTGTTTCCAGAGTTCTTTAGTTATTTCACCCTATATTTTTCTTCGGTATCTGTTAATTTCACAGCGGCTTTGTATATTACATTGTTTTGCAAGCAATTGCCGTTTAATAGACATTCATCCTTTATTCTGCAGTTTAATTTGTTCAGGTGGTTTGTTGTTTGTTTTCCTATTGCTCTTTTTTTATTATTTATGTTCACTGTGCAACTGTAGCTGATTTTTACAGCGTTTTGTTGAATATCTTGCAGAGTGTGTATGATTTGGGGAGATGTTTCTTTCTGAGTTTGATAAATATTTTTCCTACGTTTATTTTTACATTTTTGTTGTAAGGTCGGTTGAACCATATAATGTTTCTTTTAGTTCTGGCTTTTTTGTGTGTGATGTATATGTGAGTGTTGCCAGAAACCCACTATCATTTAGGACTGTTTCATAGTCTTAGCGTCGTTGAAGATGGTTTCACTATAGGAATTTTCGGAAAGCCTGCGTTTAATTGATTGTGATATCTGCTTGATTATTGATGGCGTGTGGTTGGAAGATGTTTGTATATATAGTGGTTTATCATTAAGTTTTCTGTATAGTTTATATGTACCTTTTCTTAGATTGAAGATGACATCTAGAAAATCTACATCCTTTTGATTAGTTTTAAGTCTATGTTGAATTCATATTTTCGAACATTTTTATTTTTTCATAATCTTGTTTTCCAGTTTTGTCTGTGATTTCTTTGTTACAGATTCTTAAGATTACGATGATGATCATTTCACCTCATAAAATAAAACTAATTGACAAGGATTTTCAAATCCATCAGGTTAGGAAGAATAAGCCAACCCATTTTGATTTTTCTTGTTAACCTGATGGATTTGAACATCTTTTTTTGAATTAGTTTTATTTTATAAGGTGAAATGATGATCATCAATTTTATGGAGTAATACTAATATATATATATATATATATATATATATATATATATATATATATATATATTATACTAATATATATATAATATAATATATAATAATACTAATATATACATATATATATATATATATATGGGATATCGATATATAAATTCTTATAAATCAAGAAGAATTTACTAGGAAAGATATTTGAGAATGCGGAAAAAGTTTTCGTGTGACGCGTTTCGTCATTGAGGACATCATCGGACTAACTTTATCTTTACGTTGATCCAACTACATGCTCCCGAATGAGCGACACTGAGAATTTTCAATTTAAAAATAAGGTTTTTCCATTTTGTCATATCTTTCCATTAAAATATATATATATATATATATATATATATATATATATATATATATACAATCTGCTTGTCTGAATCATCTTCAAAAAGCGAGAACAAGATCTAAAAGGTCAGCCAATCTAACAGTGATCTCATCTCACAATCCTCACACTTGCTCCATACGTGGCCTCCTTTGTAAATCACTAGCGGGTCATAAATGACACTTAAGATTATCGCACAAACTCTCATAACTGAATCAATAAGCAATCAGATCCTCATATGTCGAAAACCTACGGTAGAGTCCATTATATATATATATATATATATATATATATATATATATATATATATATATAGAGAGAGAGAGAGAGAGAGAGAGAGAGAGAGAACACAAAAATAATTACCGAAAATGTAATATGACACACTGACACAGTGCCAAAATGGTAGATCAATATATTGTATATAAGGAAATCTGAGGTTCAAGTCACAACTGCTTTCTCGTGCGTTATTAGATAGATAGATAGATAGAGAGAGAGAGAGAGAGAGAGATAGATTAGTGAAACGCTTCAAATTACTCGATTTGATCACTGAATTCACAGTATCCTTTTGTAGAACCACATTTCTGTTGCCACCGTCTTTAAGAAAATTGTCGAACATTCACTGCTAAAACGGTATATAGGTATTCAAAATGGTTGATAAGGAAAAGGCCTGTGGTAATTTAAGTGTGAAAGGGATATAGTTTAGGGACACGATCTGAGGGCCCCTTGGTCCGTTGTTTGTCATTATGAAATGTTCATTGAAATTGCTCTCGGATCAACGTTGCATCGTGGTTACTAGCGAAAATGTTGATCTGTGAGTCGAGTTGAAATTCTGACCGAGGCCGTGACGTTCACTTTTGCTCAAATGCCCTTGAGGAAGATATGAATCTATCTTTTCAACCCCTGTCCCCATCTTAGGATACACTAACTACGCCGACTAGAATGCCTGCATTTGTTTGGCAACCGGTCTAGTAGAACGGCTACTATGAATTCAAACCTGGTTGCATATAGTGCGAGTAACTTCACCCCATAGAACGTAATTGTTACTGAAACCACAGCAGCTCCAACTATGGTGGTTTAGCTGTGATGCTCTGTTCAATGAGAAAGGAATTTTACTGTTTTTTGCAAAAAAAATTTTTTTTAAAAAAAAGATATTTCACCACAAGCAAGGCGATAATGCCGCTAAGATTTAAGTGGTTATTGGAAGAATGAGAAAACTTTAATGAAGAGAACGGAGAATACTAGAACACGATCCAGGAAGACAGAAGATTGCAATCGACGTTGCATCTAGATTTTTGAAAAAACAAGGTGACTGGGAAGCAAGACGTTGAAAGTTAGCTCCACTAAGTAAGTGCGAGAAAGGAAACCATTGCAATATAATCTAACTAGTAGTACACTTAAATTCATTCGTTAGAGAGGGGAGCTCATTACAATAACTGCCAAAAACAGGGGGAAGTCACGTCACGGCGGTGAGAGAGAGACTGAAGTCAAGATGACAGGTCAGGAATTTCTTTGGATTTAGTCCAGAGAACCTTAAGAAATATAGCAGGATCACGAAACCAGATACAGCAGCAATATTAAATACACGAACGTAGATTTGTAAACGTGTAAGTTGAGAATTGATATTTATTTTTGATTTTGTAGCGTAACAACTCAATTTTTACATAATAATTAATTTTTATTTTATTTTTAATCAAAATAATGTAATTTGACGCACAGGTACGATTTAGTGTTAATTACTATAACAGTACAAGTTGATAATACAATACTTGCCTTAATGTGCATGATAATCTGTTACATTGACGATGGTGGGAGGTTTGGTAAAGGGACAAACATTGTTAATAGCTACAAGCTATAGGAAGATATGGAGAGCCGTGACTGCCTACGTACTGAAGAAACAGGGAAAATTACTTTTATTCGCATTCTCTGGATTTTGGTAATAAATTTATTTGTGATAAATTTCTACACATCTATTTTAAGAAAAGAATATTTTTAATATGGTACAGAATTATTTGACTCACTTTATATATTTCGTTGTTCGAAACGTTATGGCTGATTACAGAATCAACCTATATTCTTGAAGTAATGTATTTTAAATGGTGTTTACAACATTCAAACATAGGAAACCTGAACAACTATATATTTCTTCCAGTTATAAAGGTTTGGACGCCAAGAAATCTTTGAATGCAGTTTATGCATCTCCACTGCAACGAAATGTCTTTTGACTTAAAAAAAAAACTGTCAAGATGCTTGAAAAAGTGATAGTTAATGGGCGAGAGATCAGGCGAATGTGGCTAGGTCGGGGTGCTTCTGCGGTGTCGTTCTGGCAATATGTGACCGGAAAATGCCATGAAGCAGAATTGGACATTATCGATTAACCGTTCGAATTTTACTTAACTGAATGTACATTTCACCCAGTTGCTGGCAGTAAAATGTGATAGTGATGCTCTGGTTAGATACCAGAAATGAACAACAGCAGTTGAGGACCATTAGAAACTCACAATAATCCTCTGTTGGTGCAATTTCGATTTTCGAATGTCTTTAGGTCATTCGTCCTGATCAAGTCATTAGGCCGACCCTTTATTTTTGTCATGAAGGATCCATTTCTGACCTCTATTTGAGCAAGAAAAGGATCCTTCGAATTTCACAGAAGCAGCATCGAACAAACTTCAAAACGTCGAAGTCTGGGATTCGCAAAAAGTTCATGTGTAATCCATTTATTTCAATGATCTGATATTCTTGAAATTGATTAACTGAGACATATCCTTGACACTTTGACGTGGGTTTTGTTCTATTAATATCAGCATATGACGACTGACAATTGCTGATAGATATCCTCTACCACCTTGATCTTTAGGACTCGCATCTTCACTGCGATGCATTTAGCTTTTACTGCCAGATCAAAAGTGGATTCCCAACTCCTCTACCAAATGCCCATTTAATATTGACAGAAGTTTAATAAGATTTGTGACCAAGATTGACTCATGCCAAAAAGTAAACCCATGTTTTTCTTGTTCTTGGTCAAGCTGAGGCGATATATAATGTTTTAGTCATATTCTGAAAAAAAAAGATTGATATAAAATTAATAGCGATGAAACGTCAATCCTTAAGAATGAATAATTTATTTTATGTAACTATTATAACAATGTGTTTTTAAAGGCTGTCCGCTCGTATCCGAAGGATCCCGGCTACTGTTACCTAACCTGTTTCAGACGCCTACTCAGGTACATCTGGGTTTGTTCGACACCCACAGAGCCCACTATGCTGAGCGGACCTTAGTTAAAGTTTCTGGGAGAGTGAGCGTTATCTAGCGGAACTAACACTCTGAACAAGGCCAATACGCTCAAACCCCTCGGTTACGATGACTTATAAGTTCATGCTAACACAATCATCGACCGTTGTTAAATAATTCCGTCTACCCAATTTCACTCCCGTGGTATGGTTTTCAGGCATTTTCAAAATGTGGTGCACGCCAGGATCGCCTCCCAGAGATTGATAACATCAAGAAGTCACCTTCCTGGTAAGACCCTAACCCGAATCGCATGTTCTAACAATTTGGCCATGTAACCATAATAATGTATTAGAACATAAGTGAAAGGTTTAATTTAAAATCGGACATTATTTTTCGAACAATGTAATACATTTACGTATAGGGTGTCTAATAACTTGGACCGATTTTAAATGTGAATTAAGTTTAAGCGTCTAATGAGTTTTTTTTTCTCTCTTTTTTTCAGATTTAGCAACTTAGTCCCTTGCTAATTTCAACCATGGAAAGATTAACAACCAAACAACGTGTTAAAGTTATCGAAGCCTATTACGAAAATGGACGTTCAAAGAGAAATGCATTTCACGCACTTCGTGATTTTTTGGTCAATACAATTGACTAACCGAGAGTGCAATTGGAAAAAATGTTCGTCAATTCAAACAAACTGATTCGGCGGTGGCAGATGTGAAAACACCATTGCGTGCTCGTTTACGCCGTTTAGCTGAAAACATTGCTGGAATGCACGAGAATATGACCGAAAATGCAGACACCTCTATTCCTCATCGCGCGCAGGAATTGAACGTCTCCACAACAAGGTTACATCGAATTTTGAGAAAAGATTTGTCTCTATACCCTTACAAAATTCAATTGACACAAGAATTGAAATCTGCTGACCATTTGGAGAGGCGTACATTCGTCAGTTGGGTGCACGAGCAAAGACAAGACGATGAAGATTTTTCGCAAAAATTAGAATCTTGATGGTTTCGCATTTTTTGGTAATCGAATCATTGGGCCGTATATTTTTAAACTTGAACGTCCATTTTGGTAATTGGCTTCGATAAATTTAACACGTTGTTTGATTGTTAATCGTTCCGTGGTTTAAATTGCCAAAGACGTAAGTTGTTAAATCTGAAAGAAAAAGAGAAAAATCACTTGACGCTTAAATTTAATTCACATTTAAATTCCGTCAAATTTATTGGAACACCCAAGTATGGACAGAGACAAAGAAAGCTGAAATTTTGAAATTCGTAATAACACCGATATCACTGCTCTATGACACAGATTGTGCGGGGATTTACCCGGTTTATTTTAGTCTGGCGTAATAAAACTTCCCCGGGGATATATAATGCATTCCACAAGCTATAGATTACTTAATCAGGATTTCTAACGCTGATATTCAGGCTAGAAAAGTAAACCCCTTTTAAATAATGTCTTTCGATTTTCCTGCTAAATTCAACGAGACTATTTTAGTCAGTATCAGAGAGCCCGGTTCATGGCCGATTCATGTATGTATTTCACAAAGGCGAGACTGTTCGGTGTTTTGGTAAGGTAAGAAAACAACATCCGAATATTGATTGATATAAAATAGTCCTATTGCTACTTAAGAAACTAAAGTAATAAAATTTATTTTTACATGATTTGCTAATATTGGCCTTAGACCATGCTAAGTTAAGTTTACTAAAAAATCAAGGTATTATGGTATTGAACATTGTCTATTTTCCTTCTCTAATTAGAAAAGTTGGCTGGTGATTGAGCCATTTGGCAACTGTTGAAACCACGGAAGCATGATTAGTCCCGTAAGAAGAGGAACACTGTCGAAACCGTCAGGCGCAGAATCCGTCTTCTCCTATCATCCAAGATCTTTTTGGATATCCTACTTGCGTTTACTGTTTCTGTGTAAGCCTAATCAGTTAGACGAGAAACCATGCACCGTGAGTGGATCCCGGCGACTTTGTTTGAAAATATATCTTACAACAACGACGATCAGTGGCGAAAATTTACCAGTAATGAAAGCCAAACCTTATAATTTTATTTTTTGCTTTCCTTTTTTCGTATTTTGGTTGAGGTTGAATTAATGATTTTTTGATAATGGCTCCTTACTGCTCAAGCCGAGCGATCGTTGCCTTTTGAGCAACCATAGATTATCTCCCTTTTTTTATCTAACAAAAATATTTCTACGGTTATTAATGAAAGTTAATGATTTTTTCGAATTGATCTTTCACGGATTTTCCTCATTTATTTTTTAAAAATATTGATTTTCTTTTGAACTTGAAATAATGTTCTGTGGCTTTTAAGATAAGATTCGATAAATGGGGTCGATTAAAAATTTTATCATCAATATTAATTTCATTTAAAAAAAAAAAACATTATTTCATTTTTTTTAAAGTTAGATGCATTAACGGCCGAATTCAGATTATACACATACGGATGTATAAATGAAGGCTGTAAGTATATCCGATGTTTCGGTAAATATTTTCTCCCTGAAATTTAATGCAAATGACAAAAAATTGAGAATGAGGATTATCTTTACATTAATAAATAAAAATATCAAGGTGTCTCATCATTTTTTTTTAAAGCATTACGCCTCGAGCAAGGCGTAAAGCCACTAGGATGCAGGGGGTTGCAGAAAATTTGGAGCGAGAGCAGATAGGAGAGATAGAAGAAAGAGTGAGGAGAAGGATAGTGGGTAGATCAAGGTAACTGGAGATGTCGATTGACATTACATTTGAATAGTTGGAGATTATAGCTCTCAGGGAAACAGTAATTGGGAAAGGTGTTCCACAGGCGAGAGATGAGAGGTATGAAGCTATTGGAGTAGAAGAGACGGCTACATTTAAAAGTTTCTACAGTGTAAGGGTTGGAGCAGGATGCCAGCCTCGTAGGGCGCTTGAATTCATGGAGTCTGGGAACCAGTGAGAGCAGCTCATCGGAGCAATTACCATGAAAGTATTTGTAGAAAAGACAGAGAGAGGCGACGGCCTGTCTGTGAGAGAGTGACTGTAGACGAGACGCCAGATCAGGGCCAATTATATTACATAACCGTCTCTGGATCTTGTCAAGAACTCCGAGGTAGTTACGTCTTCCTCAAATGTAACAACCGTGTATCCTTCTAGAATAATTTTGAAGAGATTTATGCACACCATGCGAACTGTGGACAAACGTAAATATTTTACACTATTTCCTGATGGAAGAACAGCTTGTCTCCTGAACAATAAAGAGATTAAAGTTTTTTAAAAGAAAGAAATAATGTTTAGTTAAAAAGGACATTTAAAACTCACCGTGAATTATATTAGCCATCAAGATGTATCGTTTTAAAAATGTCATCTTGGTCAAAGAACAGCACAATTATCAGCAAAATTTGAAGGAAACGATTCTCGAGGTTGAAAATAAATAAAACGAGAAAAATATCCAGAAGGTCTCTTAGTTCGTTTAAAACTACATTGGATATCGGGAAGATTTCTCGTAAGAAATCAATAAAAGTATTGATTTAGCGTTAATTGAATATAAGTCGATTATATTATGTAACAATTCCATGTGGTTAAAAGTTGTATGAAACATACATTGTCTCGTATTTTTCATTTGGCGAAGCACTCAATAATATCGTACATTGATTCTGTAGAAAACTTTGACACTTAAATAAAATACCACTAAGGAATATTTATTCATTCCCGGTTAGTCAGATTCAGGATGAAAGGAATTAATTGAACATAAATATTCCTTGTCGCTATTCTTTTGAGTACTTACGAATTTCAAATAACCACATAGAAGGACACTAAATTTAAAGAAATGAGAATTACATTGTCCTAAATAAATGGTAGTTTCATTAAATATTACTTCGGAATGACAACAGTCGCGTCATATAATGGAATAAGAACAACATACCTGTATGCATCAGTCAAATGATAGCTCAATTCAATATTCAATGAACATGGCAGGGTGATGAATGAAGACAATATACCCAGCGCCTGATTTAGGCCTTGAGATGTCCCTGAGTTAACAGAATTTGAGGCATCCTCCATTATATATCTATAAAAAGATATATATTTATAGATTATGCTTTTTTGGTATTGAGCATGAAACTATTCAGCTAAAATTAAATAAAAATAGTCTCCTCTGTGCTTATATCTTTATATTTTTAGTTTTAACAGGGGCCCCAGGGCTACAACCCAAACCAATCCATATGTAAATCCAGCACTGAACCTACTCCAGTGGATCAATCACATGATAGTTACATTAGACGCTGCTTTCAAAGAACTGTACAATACTTTTTTTTATTCTTAGATCGATTTCACCCCAGGAAAGGCAGTAAGACTGGAGATAAGCAAGGCCTTACTGGGTGTGGACGAATTAGAAACAAGAACATTGCTAAGGGAGAGTAATGAAGAGGACAGTAGATAGCGATTGACATTGCATTTAAATTTTTGCAGATTAAAGTTGGCTAGAAAGCATGGATCCAGAAAGGAGTTCCACAAGCGAGAAGTGTGAGAAAAGTAAATGTTAGCCTAGAATTTACGGTTACATCTAGCCAGTTCAACTCTTCGCTTAAGTTCATAAAGTCTAGGCAACATAGCGAAGATCTAATCCGAATGATCACCATAAAAGTATTTATAGAAAAGGCAAAGAAAGGCAACCTTACAGCGCTGGAAAAGTGACTGAAGTCGATACGTCAGATCGAGGCCAGTAATACTGCTGATTCTTTAGATTTTATCAAGGAGTTCTAGATAGATAGCAGGAGTACCACGCCATATGTGGCAGTAATATTCTAAGCATGAACGTGTAAAGGAATTATATTGGATGTGGCTCGTAGAGTAGTAATAAGTTAATGTTTGTATGAAATAAATGGTGCTTCCAACCATCATTCTTAGACAGATACCCGACCCCACATAGATGAAAGAAAACAGGTTTATAGTAAAAGAGAATAAACTACTGAAAGACAGGCAATCGGATAGCAGGCTAGTAATTCCCGAAGCAACGATTTCTATCAACCATCCAACGCGGTCAGATGTGGCACAAGGCTGAATTTAATGTGGGGAATGCGAGCCCGTAGGCTCGGCCAAAAATTCCCCGTATAAAATGGCGTCAGGTAGCTGTTTCACGAGACGAAGATCCTCTAGGCCTAGGGGCAGAGAGTTTGACCAGCACAACTGGAGATGAATCTACAACTACTTCCCGAAGTAACGTTATTTACCTTAACTCCCCGTGAGGCAGGATGTGGCACAAGGCCGTTTTTTAATGCGGGGTTAAAACTAAGTTCGGGCAAAAATTCCTCCGTAGACTCAGTATACATGAGGTCGGGTAACTGTTTACCGCCCCAGACGGGCCTCTGCCTTCGGCATAGCTTCGACTGGGTTCTTCTCCGCCTTCAGACAGAGAGTTCGACCAGCACAACTGGAGACTAATCTACAACTAATTCCCGAAGTAATGGGAAATGAATAAATCTGACCCAGCCAAGATGAAAGTGGAACCAAAAACAAACTGGGGAGGTTGGGAGTCTCAACTCGGATCATAACCAAAGATGTAGCCGGGAGTAGACAAGGAACAACACTTACTCACATTATCTTGGTACACAAAGCTTGTCTAGCCTAACCAGGGGAGGGCTCCACAGGAAACCACCCCGATGCGAACTAGGCAGACCTAAAAGAGTAAATCAAGGCTAACCCCGTTCACACGAACCAAACTCGCCTAAGTCACCCACCTTTAGCTAAAATCTGTCGAATGCAAGCATTTTCTATCAGTTCTAATCTTCATCTTGAGCTGATGCTCGAAAAACGAATCAGATCCTGTCGAGAAATACGGTTGCCTCGCAATACTTCCTCCTGTTGCGTCGTCCAAATAGCCATTCGGGCCGTGGCCAGCAGCGTTAGAAACATCATTCCTTTCACACCAGAATACGGAGGCGACACATTCTTATACGCGTATGCGCGATCAATGAGCACGGGCTTTTCGGGAACGATACGAGGCGTCAAATAGCCGACATGATCCCATAGGCGAGCGGACCCGAGGACAACGGTAGAAGGCGTGCGAAGCCGTTTCTTCTAGGTTAAGATCACATCGTTCACAGTCTGGTAAATCCGCCAAGCCCCATATAAAAGCCTTGTCATTGAGAGATAGCCTATTCCGAACCAGTCACCAGGTAAGCGAAAAATTAGGTGATTCGCCGCTGGCGACTGAGACCAGAAGGAGCGGAACCCCTCCTACGACAAGTCGAGCCGCTTACAAAGCATATCTTTTGAGACCCCACTTTACTAGTTCACGATAGAAGACTCCCTTAGGCCGAGAAAGGTCACTGATCGAGGAATGATCGTCAAGGTAATTCGTAAAGGTAATGATTCGACACTCGCGAAGAAAATCCGATTGATCCCGGGGTTTACAACAGCGCTCAACCCGTGAGATGGGGGAGGGACGGATAGTAAGGAAAAGGAAAGCGTCCCTTACAATCCCCGCTATAAACAAATCCCTTGTCAACGCGCGGCGTAGGAAAGCCTGCCTCGAGGCAAGCTTGTGACTCGTCAAGTGTAGCATTCTAAGTCCTCCATGACACGGATGTTGTGCACAGACTTTACTGTATACCTGATGCTTGCGTCCCCTCCATAAAATGAAGGATAGCAAGAGCTCGAGCGCCTTCTTACGATTTTTACGGAGAGGAAGTACAGACAAGCGGTAAAAGACAAGAGTAAAGACGTAAGTGGCACACGCCTCCGCCCTGCCTTCATGGAAAACTTCCGTCGGCGCCAAGTCTGACCGGCCGCGACGACCTTTGCCTATACTTCTGACCAATTTTTCTCCATCTGAAGGTCGAGTACAAACCACACTCCAAGAATGCGGATAGGAACGACCGTCCAAGTCTTCCCTTGGGGTGATCGACCCTTATCTATCGACGAGAACTCGTTAATCAAATCAACCAATACGATCGCCCCTCCTATAACTAGCCCTCCATCCCTATCGAACTTGGGGTCCAGGATGGCATTCCAGTCACCCATTAACACTAGGTGCGTTGAATCGACCAGAAACAGCCCCAACCTCCGAAAAAACGAGATTCGCGCCTCCTGGTCGTTGAAAAGACCAGTGAGATTAGTAAGAAAATAGCTAGACTGGACTTTCTCTCGGTCAATTTTCAGCGACGAACACTAGACATTTGAACATTCCAATGCTTGAATAATAATAATAATAATAATAATAATAATAATAATAATAATAACAACACGACTTCAGTCCACACCTTACAAAAGGCTTTATCTATGTAATTTTCTTTTTTAATTGGTCAGTGGAAAATGTCATGATGCCATTTCTAACCTTAAGTCTCTGGGCGGGACCCAGAAAGAAATGTGTACACTCCAGAAATCAAAAGAAATAAAATAATAATAACAACAGCAACAATATTGAAGAAATATTTAAAAAATGCTTTCACGAGTACAGCCCACACTTTACGAAAGGTTTTATTTATGTAGAATGTAGTTTTTTAATTACATTTAATTTAATTTCACAAAAAAGTTCAATGAAAATGTCATAATACCATTTCTAACTTTAGGTCTCAGGTTGGCACTCGGAAAGAAATGAGGATACAACAGAAATCAAAAGAAATAATTATAATAAAACGTTTTAACGCACGATAGGATTGTGCGAAATATCATTTGCAAAATATATGCCAATATTACCGGAAATGGTACGAACATCATTATGAAGCAGTCAAAGTTGAAGATGTTCATTAGAACTTTACCATTCATACTGACAGACATATGAAAGGTAAAAGTACGAGAGGTAATGATTAAAGACTGTAAACAAAAGATTTGCCTTGTAATAGATCATGGTAGTGACATAATATAGACATTTATCTCTTAAAAAACATAATAAATAAATGAAACGAACTTGAAATTGAAAATGGAAAAATGTTATGCTTCAAATAATTAGTGCCCTCGGTACAATCAAGAATTGTATAAAGTATTAGGTTGGTGCAAAATAATGACGTATTAATGTCGTTTTTGACCTTAAAAAATACGTCAAAAAACGACATTATTACGTCA
>CAHIKZ030005352.1:1872500-1880000 GCA_903632075.3 Acanthosepion pharaonis | reverse complement strand
ATATATATATATATATAGGTATTGTATGCATGTGCGTGACTCCTTTAGAGATATGATATATACATATTATTGTATCTTGCATAATAGTTTTTATTGTTTTGATATTTTTATCATTATCTCAACACGTGCGTGTTTCAATAACCTTTCTTTTAGAAAAACCAATATATCTTAGGAATGCCAGATATATCGACATCTTTGGAAAATCAACGCAAACAACTTGTCTTCGGATTTTTATACTTTTTTTGTCGGCCACTTGTACTGGCTCGAAGCAGTGGGCTCATTGAATTAAGACGCTTACAATATTCCACGGAAAATAGGTTCTAGACAATTGCGTAGGTTTTACGTAAATAGTATTTACATTAGATAAATTCTTCATAGCACAGTAAAATGATAATATCCCTTACAGGCTTAATCAATTATTTAAATAAATTTGGTTAAAACTGTATCTAAAAAGAATCTATGTCTATTTAGGATACATGTTATTTCATATAAAATATAAATACACTGACGTGCCATAAGTCTGAAATGATAAGTGGTGACACTGTAATTAACATTATGGAAAAGTGTAGATCTACATCAGTTGCTCTTTCACACTAAATGGATTAGTGTGATAACCAGAGACTCTGTTCGGTAATGTGAATTACTTGTGTTCGAACAGGACTGGTCCATGCTTGCTGGCGGATGGGATTGTCCATTTCTGTAATTGTCGAGATATTTGACATCTCTTTATTTATTTTATTAAGTGTGAACCAGGAATAAGTAGCCATCGACGATTCGTCCTTAAATATTGAGGACAGAGCAAAGAACAAGAGGCATTGGTTTAAATCGCATCCACATAAAATCCAGCAGTTTAGCCTTCATTTGATTCATGGGATATGCAAGCAGATGACCCATTTGGACGTCCCTGTTAACACAACATGCACATCATCTACTAATTGATGTAGCTAATTCTGTTCTGATGTAGCTAATTTGATTCTGTAGCACTGTCAACATAGAGTGTATTATAATTTAATTTTGAGAACTACTGCTACATTGCTTTACAAGTTCTTTTCTAATCCTTACCCCAATTTTTTTCACCTGCTTTAAAATCCTGCTCCCAAAGACTCGATTTTTATCTCTAAGAATATATTTTCTGACGAACGAAAAATCTGGAAAATATAAAAAGGAGTTTGAACACCATTATCCTGCCATTGTTTCATGAAGTCTGGGGGAGGCGCGCGCAGCTTGTCGGACCCTTGCCGGCTCCCAAAAACGAATGAAAGGACTAGGATATTTGTATAGCAATTTTGGAGGGAAAATTCCATGATGTTCCTAAGCCTCCTAATCTCCATAAATACGGAGAATCTTCGTGAGTAATCGGCAACCGCCCGTGATAACATCAGGTTGGCGACAGAACACCAGTCATCTACGGAGTCAGCTTCAAGAAATAACTATCTATTGGGGTGTAAAGACAGAACATTGGCCCACTACTAAAAGCCAAGAAATGCATTGGGTTATGGAGCATTGATGAGACCTCAGCTGAATGGTGTAGTCACTACATTCAACTGAAATGAGTTCAATGGAGCATTTATAGAAACATCTACTTAAAACATAATTATCTTATATCTTATAAGTATTAAAACATAATTATGCTTCTACATATATCATAGCGTCTAAAGTATATCATATAACTGAAGGTATAGAGACATGGGTCAAAATATCTCTAGAAGTATTCTGCTTATACATGGAACAGAATTTCTATAAGAGGAAACGGAAGTGAACGTAGAATAGGCTGTGTCACAGGTAGCTTCGCTCAACAATGCATATTGCTACAAAACATCAACATGAAAACTCGAGTCATGTTGTTAAATTGCCTCGTCTGATGGAGATTATCATACGGATGCCATGCATAGCATCAACTCATCTAAAGATATCGAAACTCATAGCGAATAAAGCATTGGTGTGTTGGTTAAGTTGATCCTACGTTGATATTGATGATTGGCACCACAGAATCACAAAGACTTGTGCCAAATAAGAGAAACCACATGATTTTTAAAATTTCAACAGAAAAAAGCAACTAAAATTGATATCACATGTAACTCGAAGAGATAACAATGATATAATCAAGATGGTAACATTCCTCATTGATTCAAATAAAAGGTTAGGAAGAAAACTACCAGCCATACATGAACGAGCGATAACAGCGACTAGACTTGAGAAACCTGTTTTTGTAAACAAAATCTTTGAGAGAAATATCTTATAAGTTTCAACAGAAAGCAGTGCCGGTTGCTCGTTCAGTGAATGTCAAAGTTTTCCATAAAGGGAAACGGCTAATATTACCATTATAATAATATTATTTTAATATTATTATAACTTATAATGATTATAATATTATTATAATATTATTATAATATTATCATAATTATTATATTATTATAATATTTTATTTTTAATTATGATTATAATAAATATTATTATATTATTATAATATTATTATAACATTATTATTATAATATTATTATAATATTATTATGTTATTATTATTAATATAATATATTATTACTATAATATATTATTATATTATTATTATAATATATTATTATAATATCATTATAACATTATTATGTTATAATATAATATTATTATATTATTATAACATTATTATTATATTATAATATAATATTATATTATTATAATATCCTTATTATAATATTATAATATATAATTATTATAATATATTATTATATTATTATAATATTATTATAATATTATATAATAATATTACAATATTATTATAACAATATTATTATATTATTATAACATTATTATAATATTATATTATTATTATTATTATATTATTATAATATTATTATAACTATATTATTATAATATTAGTATAATATTACCATCATTACTGTTACCATTCTGCACTTCAGTGGGCTAGAAAATATATTACGTCATTCTAGGTACCAATCGCAATGATTTCTGACAATTTTCCTTCTTCATTTGCTAGATCGTGGCCTACCGCAGATTCTGTTCTGGATTAGTAGAAATGGAGCATTACCATAAAGCTTTGGCCCAATGCCTGTTGGTAAAGGCGGATGTGATACGCCGAGGCCTTAATCTCTTTTTAATTATAATCGTCGAAGTGTATTTGCGCGGAAGTGAATATAACAAACCCGACTGGAAATTGAACTCGGATCTCCTATTTCTCATATGGAACTTTTTATCCATTACATCACCCGCACATTACATCACCTGGCATTCCCAAGCGGTTACTCATTTTGGTATTGATCTGTCTCGATATTGCTTACGTTGGTTGATCGGACGTGAATCGGTGTTTCAATGTGATATCACCGTACGCCCTTGACACTTCTCTGTAAGTTGGATCATAAAATAACATGCGATATTTCTGTCGTCTTGTCTTTTACAATATATCAATGATAATTGCTTCGATAACAATTTGCAATGCTTTAGGTAATTTTTAATTCTGAAATTAAGACTTGCCTTAATTCTTAGTGTTATGCAGTTTACAGTCGATTCTTATGCTAATATTTTGGAATATGTAAATATAATGTATATATATATATATATATATATATATATATATATATATATATAATATAAAATATAATGCGTCTTACACGAGGGTTGTTCAAAAAGTTCTAAATCTCACCCAGAAGGAGTTGGAGAAGCAAGGCAGTTTTTCACTATTTTTCAATATAATACCATTTGATATTAATTAACTTGGTCCAACGATGTTTAAGAATTACAATCCTATCTCGGATGAAGGTGAAATCCTGGTCCTACAGAAATTCCTCCACATCACATATGATCTAATCATTGTTTCCAAAATGGCAACCACGCAGGTTGGTTTTTGAGTTTAAGAAACAGGAAGAAGTCAGATGGAGCTAAGTTAGGCCAATAAGAGAAATCGTGTAGCAATTAAAATCCACATTTCGCTGCTTCAGCTACTACAACCTAAGCAGAGTGTATGGGCGCGTTATTCTCGAGGAAAAAGACATCTTCCTCAGTTTCCTTCTGCGTTTAAACTTGATTGTTTCCTTCAGTTGACTTAATTCTAATTCATATTAATTATGATATCCATTAATAGTTCTTTTCTCTTTTCCAGGTAGTCTATTATGATTATGCCTTGAGAATAAAAAAAAAACAGAAGCCATCATTTTGCCAACAGACTCTTCCTGCTTGAACTTCTTTGGGCGTGAGAACCAGTATTTCCATTTCTTGTTTTGAATCTTTGATGATTCGACTTTAAAGTGGTGAACCCAGGTTTCATCTTGAGAATTTGCGGCGGCAATTCTCAGGGTCAGACAGGAAGCGAGTCTGAAGTGTCCTGGAAATGTCAACCCTTTTCAGCTTCTAGTCTGGTGTCAGTATTCTTTGGACCCATCTTGCAGACAGCTTGCTCATCTCCAACATCTCGGTTAAAACAGTATGATCCAAGCCAGAACTAATGCCTATGGACTTAGCTATCTGCAGGACAGTAAGACGTCTGATATCCAAAAACATACGGAGAATGGCATCAACTTCTTCATCAGTGGTTAAGATTTTTGAACTTGATGAGGGTCATTCTTTTGTGCTAATCCTGCCCCTGTTGAATTCCGCAAGCCACTTCTTCACATTTGCGTAGGGAGAGGAGACGTCAGCAAGTGTATGTACCATGTTCTCATGGATTTTCTTGTGTGCATACCTTCAGTTTGCAAATGGCTGCTTAGACTCATTGTTATCCATTTTTATATTTGTCTCACACCTTTCACTTTGTATGGGCGTCACCTGCACAGAAATTAAGAGAGAAATCCGAATTAATTTTACTAGTTTTATAAGAAGTAGTAGTGTGTTTCCACAACAAAAATCCTCAGCTATGGATCTCTTTTTTAACTGAGACTTAGAACCTTTTGAAATACCCTAGTAGCTTTATTTTCATATCTCAGTAAGGCATCGTTTAATTCTAGACTATTTAAAATTAATTATCTCTTTATTTACAAGGCAGTGTAGTAATACAATTAGAAATTCATTTCTGACATTAATTAATAAATATGGCTCACTCATAACGGATGGCATTTTTTTATCGGGGTAATGTTTGTAAATTGGTATTCATTAGACATTCTTCAAGGTAACACTTTCGACAGAATCAACAAATAATCATTTTTAAATAGTTTACTGAAGAGGGGTTTCTGTTCAGAATATGGATAAGGTGTAAATTTCGATGTCTGACATTTTAAAGAGCTCGTTGTATCTAGCTGTTCTTTCTGCGAAAAAAGACTTTATCTTTAGAAATATTTTTTTAAATTTTGTTTTAAATCAAGAAGGAATAGATAAATACATTTTGTATTGAAGAGAAAAATATTACATACCTTAATATATATATATATATATATATATATATATCAATGAAACATTCATACAAAAAGTAAATTAGTAAAGTTAATGATATAAAATGGCGAAATCCCTTCGCTGACAAAATTTTAAAAGTGCATTAACCTACCAATCAATCGATGAATGTTATAATACTTGATTTTTTTTAATTCATAAGCTGTATAAGGTCTTTTTTAAATGCGTAAGTACTTTCGACTGCATATTCAGACATCTTCAGGCATGGAAATTATTTTGTTTTTGGTAAAATTCAGGTAGCATCCGAGACGAAAAAATGTAATGAGAATCAAAATATTTTTTATATGTGTTATTGATAACGGATACTAACTTTTGGTGCGTGCAGTCGCAACGCTAAGTTTGATTTTTTTTGAAAATTTAAGAGTGTGCAGTTTTTACTAATATGGCAATTTGAGAACTTTCTGTTGTAGAAGTTTATCATTCAATGTGGCATGAAATAAATAGTTCAATAAATAGATTAGATTTACTAATTTCTTTTTGTATGAATGATTCTTTGTAATATAAATTGAACTGCAACACATATTTGATATATATGTATATATATATGTGTGTGTGTGTGTGTGTGTGTGTATGTATTTTACATCAGTTTATACTTCATTTAAGATAATTATTATCCAAAAGTTCACATATAAATAATATCAACACAGTTTTAAACTCGTATTTATAAATAACAACTACTTTCAATAATTCCCTATAAAGCCACAAATTGATTTTTTACTGTATCGCTATTATGAAAAGATCGATATAATCGATAAACTATCAATATATTTCGATTCTGACAAATTTCTAGATTTTGAGGAAGTTCTAATTTTATACTGAAAAAATGTCCTGATTTTTTTTACGTGTCACTGAAAGAATAGAGTGATCATTTGCAAAATCTAAATTTGGCTATACTTAAATAGCCTGGTCCGGCTAATTAAGTTTCGTCATAAATGAAGAAAATACTTGAGGCAACAGAAATGTGCTTACACAAAAGAATGCTAAGAATACCATGGACTTACATGTGAGTAACGAGGAAGTTTTAGAGAAAATAGAAAAGAAAACAATACTTATACTTAGAATGAGAAAGAGACATTTGAAAATGTGGAGATCACATAATCAGAATATATTGAAGTGAAGGTTGAAGGATGAAAACAGCGTAAAACCTACGTAACGAGGTTGTGTAATTGATTGACAGAACAGTGTTTAGGAGACAGTGAAAAGACAAAATTTACTAAGAGCTACAAATGAACAGGTAATTGTGGAGAGCCATGATCGGAAACGTCCTGAAGGGATATGGACCTTAAAAGAAGTAGATGTAAGGTAATGGACAAAGAGATAAATTTTTTCCTTACCCGAATTTATAAAAGATTTCGTTATATGATTTAAAATTCTTAAAGCATGATGTTCTCTAACAGAAACTGCAATACGACGTTAGTTTCATGTCAACATCTCAATTTCATTGACAAATATTACCTGTAATTTTTGTTCATGAAAATAGCTACGGAATAGTCGAAATTGCTAGAAACGATGGCAAAAGTCATTTTATCTGGCTCAAACCTTTGATTCCCTCGAAAACAAGAAAATTATATAAAAAATTGACATAGTATTTATTTTATTTCCTATTAAAATTAATTTTACTAGTATCTAGATGAAAAGGCGCACCCAGTGCGGACTTTTTAACTGTCCTGTACTGAATTATGCAAGCTGTTTTCCATCCTGGCAAGGTAGCATCTTTGTCTCCAAATGAGGTCATTGCAAGAAATTATTGTATCTTCTGATGTACTGGATGAAGTGTTTTGATTCAGCTGAGTTTCCATCCAGAAGTGATAGGAATGGCTCTAAAGGAACTGATAGATATTCCAGCTGTATTTTTTCTTTTGTTATGGTAAATCCCATCTGGATCATCCTTGATTGGAGAACATTACAAAGCTTATCATTGATCCATTAGATGTCTTTGGATAATTTGAATAATCATTATCACAGTCGTAATGAAAAGACGCTCTTTTTAGCATGATTTTGATTATCACTAACCTATCTGGAATGTCTTTCATCAAGTGTTTCCAAAGATCTATTGTTTACAGTATCTGCTTGTCTTCTAGCTTTCTGTCTTCTCTTGTGTTTCTTCTA